>CABFOQ010031640.1:0-11654 GCA_900660455.1 Gephyroberyx darwinii
ACACGGTAACTCATCTACTCGCTAGTCCGCCTTTACAGCCTCTAGTTGTGTTTATACTCGCGCTCTTCCAAACTATTCTAACTCAAACTTTCCAACTTGTAGATTTATCAATTTATAGTATTTTTAGTGGCAGTGACATTGAAGTCATGCGGCTGTGGTCTAGTTCGTTTATAGCCTAATGTTAGCTTTTTACTTCTGGCGATTGCATTTAAGCTTCAAAAATCATAAAAGTGGTGTTAATTTTTGAAGATTATCTTGCTGAACAAAATGTGTAAGTATCATAAACTTTTGTTTGCCACAGAGCTTATTTTCTGCAATAATCCAAAATCCAATGCAAAAATCCCATAGGCTTTTGTCGAGGGAACCAAGGCAATGCTAACTTCCGGGTTGGCCTACAAAAATACGTCATCCCTGCACCATTCTATTATCGGCAAAAGTTTTTCTTATATAACGATGATCAAAACCTTCTTTAAGCACAGTATTTGGAAGCAGGGTTAGGACCCGATTAGCATATGTATGTATAACCTGATTCGGTCACTAGCAGCCTCATAGGCTACACTGGAAAACAAGGAGCTGAGGGACATAAGTACACACGCACACAGGCTCCACTTATTCAGATGCTAAACATGCTTTTGAATTTCCCAGGCACCCTCTCTCCCCTAATTCCTCTCAGCAAACAAATGAATGAATGAATGGTTCAATATGAAAGCTGGCTGTAAATGCAGAGTGTGGGTTTGCACTCATATTTTCACTCATGGTAGATAAAATGTCCCTTTTTTAAGGGTCTCCTGTTTCTGTTTGTCTCCTGAGTTTTAAACCTCTATTTTAAAACATATCAGTGAAAAACAGTTATTATTATATATTTTATTATATTATATTGAGATACTGGTACGAAGTGAGCTTACAGAAAGTTCGGCCCTAATATGATTTTATTTTTTTTCACACATGGTAATGGCTTGTAATTATTCAATCGTGGCATTTTGGATGACAACCTGGCAGCTCATAGCGGTTCAATCTTAAAGACGCAGTGTGCAGAGATAGTTTGCAACTTCTGATCTAGGGGGATTATTTTATGTCCACAGTGCTCTTTTGTTTGGCCTGTTTGCACCACATCCTCATTTGCAAGTCTTCATGAATAAGATTGAAATCCTGCTTACTGCCAAATATATAACATAATATATAATATATGGCAGAGTAGGTTGTTCCATGTTCATAAACTCAAATCAATGATTATCTATAATTATCACTAGTTCCAGTGTTTTGATTTAATCCATCATAAATTGACCAAATGTCCCAACTTCCCTGGTTATTGTTAGCAACTCAGAGCATTGAGTGCTCCATTATCACTCCATCCAATAGAACATTTATTGAAACTACTTCCAAATTTGAATATCTCATATCAATTGATGAAATCAAAAACAAACTTTGTCTTGTTGATATACAGCACCTTGATTGGCATTATGGATGCTTGTTGAGATCGTTAGGCTAAACGTTTTAAAAACTAGCTTATATCGACACATGCCCAAGGTTTTAAACACCCTTTATCTTTAAAAGACATGCTCCAGTTTCATTCTTTGAAAAAAACACTAAAATTGGTTTGACAGATAACATTGGCTCTATTGGCAGAGGAAGTTGCAGCTTGCTATAGTTGTTGTCACACAAACTGCAAAAATTGTATTTAAGTGGGTGAGATGGTGTCGCGTCATCAAAACGTCCATGCAGAGTATGTGATAGCTTAATTTTCATTCTTTTCTTGACACCCAAACATAAACTTCACATTGACTACACTGGCCAGGCTAACTGATAATAGCGATTCAATAGAATAACTAGCTAGCTTTCTTTTCATTCCAGGCAGAGTTCATAACAGGAGTGTGGCTTACTCAGCAGGAAGGCAGTCCTCTAAAGAGGGTTCAGGCTGCTGCATGGCAGAGAAGCAAGTTGTATTTTTATGAAATTGATGATGCACTCAGAGTCCCATATTACCTTTCAGTCTGCCTGTCCTTCTTGGTTCTGCTCTGCCAAGGAAGGCAGTCTGCCAGTAAGGAGATAGCATGCCGCTGTTTTGTTTGAAAAGTAAATAGAGCAGATCCATTTTGACTTTGGTCACAGTGGAAGTAAGTTCATGCTGGGACACATGATTTGGGCCTCCCTGTGTTTGACAGGGAAACTACAGTTTTGATGCAGTTGCGTAATAACGGAGGTAACTATCTTGCAGTAAAATGATTGCACAATTGCACAATTTATCAGCTTTGAAGAGAAGAGCATTCATTGAAAACTTGATTGAAAAGCACCTTGAAATTTTGGTTGACTGTATTGGAAATTAATAAGGGGCATTTTTTGGGATATTTTTTGCCTTTATTTGATTGTTAGTAGAGAGAGACAAGAATGTTTTTGTGAGGGAGGAGGGATAATATGCGACAAAGGCCCCGGGCCGGATTTAAAGGACGTTGCGGTTATGCGGTATGCGCCTTAGACCACTGAGCCACCAATTGATTATATTAATAACTAAGTAACCCTTTACCCAGTAATCTTCACTAGCTTTCACTAGCTAACCACACACTGAAAGGTCATAATGTCATTTTCACTGTTTAATCTGTAAAAATGCATTGGCTATTCTAAGATCACACCTAATATCATACTTGCTAACACTGGAAGGAGTACACTGACTTTTTGGGACTTACCTTTAACATGTTATGATAGGAGTACCACCAAAATAATCTCTTGTGTGTCTGGTAGATATCTCTGTCTTGTGCACATGCTAACACATTAGCATACCGTACGTTAAGCGTCCGTAGGTAACTAGCATTATCTAACATAAGAAGATAGATGTTTGATAACCCAGAGTTGGTGTTGTTGTTTTTTTCTGCCAATCCTCTTATCACATTAAGGGTAAGTTGACCATAGGGCCAATTTCCCCAAAGGTCGTTGTTGTCCTTTTTTAAGAAATTTCCCCTCGGGGATTAATAAAGTACCTACCTACCTACCTTATTACTTCTTTCAATGTATTTGTATGCCTATTCCACCCCTTATGTTATTGATGCTTACTTGTACCTTCTCAGAGTTAAATGGAAGCATCTGGATAATATTTGAAATGTACTATATGCAGGGTGGAATTTATGAAATATATAGAAGGGATGTCCCACTTTCTGATTTCCATTTCCTTACTCATTATCATAAAATTTCATCTCCCATGGGGACAGGTGAAGAGAGTAGTTGCTCATTACTGTGCTTCTCTGTTTGGATAAGAGACTCATTGGTGGCTGTCAATCAACAGTTTAGATTTGCTCAACCCCTCATGAATGGCTTACATTCTTCCCCGTCGAGTTATTGCACATTCTTGTCCGCAAGACGATATCTTCTCTGCTGTAAGTTTCTCTTTTTTGCATTACAATCCTGTGGCTGGTAACAGATGTTTTGTGAGCTAAGGCTGTCAGACCCTCCTGCAACATCAGACCAGTGTGAGAGTCCATGTCTTTTTGACTACTTCTTAGTAGTCATAGGCATATAGCTAGCTCATTGGGCTGAAACGTCATTAGGGCTTAAACATTAGGGCCTGGAATCCTTACTAGCAGCTATATTTATTTCAGCATTTTGTATAATTGGGACTCCACATATGTTTTCAGGTACCCAATAAACATATTCTTTGCATTACTGGCAGCTCCCTTCCCTATTCTGATTATCACCGTATTCTCCTGAGCACCTTGACTATTGTTTCATTGCAGCAATATTAGTATGCCATTTAAAATTTTCAGTTAACGGAAGTGCCAGTCTAGAAACATTTTCCCACATTGTGACAAGTGAGGGAAAAAAATCAGACAAACTATATGTGAAGGTTCATTGTTTTAACCAATGAGAAAAACACACATTGTCTCTATTGGGAATATGAACTCTGACAGCTGTGAGTTTAAGCTTAGAGTGAGCTATCATATTTTGTCATCGCTGGGTGAATAATTGTTGATGTTTTAGCTGCTGAGCTATTTTGATGTGTTCAGTGTCCTCACTACGTTCTGGTGTGAGACAAGTTCAGCCTTCCAATGAGAGAGGTACATCCCTCATTCCTCGTCCCTGTTAAGCCATCACATTATTTCTGAGCCTAGCAGGCCATGGTGGGTGTGATAGTATGTGGGCTGAGCACAGGAGGAGGCCATAGCTGTAGGTGGTCCCTGGAACACAGGACGAGGGAAAGAGAGAGGAGGTAGAGCTTGGTGATGCACTACTCTCGTTCCCACCCTTCCACTGTCATGGCATCACATTCTCTGTCCTTTTGTTACGTGGCTAACTGTAATAGACCCTGTTAAGAAATATGCCTGTGACAACCAATGGTATATGAAGAAGAAATCCATCAGCATCAGCACTGTACACATAACAGTCTTTTATATGACTAACCCATTTCTCCCCATGTAATTATATTTTGTCAAATCATCCACGAACAAGAAGAGGTCAGACATCTGTGTCCTTATCGTTGTCTGTATTCTGGCAGAGAAATAATGAGCTGAGTTGTTAAGTGATTGCGATTGCTTTTCCTGAACCCATGTAAGCTGTTTTTGAAATGATCCCATACAGGGAACTTTTGGCAAAATTTTCTGACATCATCTAGTAAATGTACATTGATTTCAGGCTTTAAAAACAGGCTAGTTATTAGTCACAGTTATTTACTTAATTCAGAAGACGGAAGGGGATCTTTCATAGAATTTTCTTTTGCTGTCAAAATCAGCTCCAGGTTTTTGCATGTAAGATATTTCCCTGTGGTAGCACAGAGGCCTGCTGTGGACAGGCTGTGGGTGTCATTTATGCTAATTGAACATTAACATAACTGTAGCCATGAAACATGCAATTCTGATGACTTTAGAAGGACAATAACTGAGGCTGTTGGTTATATTCATACAAGGTATATCACATTTCATAATTTTATGGTTAGTATTCTGCACTGTCTGATCTCAAATGCACCTTATCATAGTTAATAGTGCTCCCTAAGGAGAACAGAACTAGTATGGTTTTTCCACTGCATATACCTGTGCTGGGACTGGGTATGGTTTGGCACAGTATGGCACAGGATCAGTACCCTTTGGTTTTCCATTGCAATTTTGATCAATGGGACCCTGTCCCCATACGCACATGTGTAACTATACAGCAGAACAATGCCAACCATTGTCAACATCAACAACAGCAGACCCACTGGAGTCTTTTTTTGTATTTTTCCTGGGATTATATCCTTTGTTCAAAATAATATTTCATCTAAACATACACAGCAGCAGCAGTTAACGTAAAATAGTATAGAACATAAAGTAGTACAGCTGCTGGCCCAGCTAAAAATGTTATTGCACAAAGAAGGTACTTCATGAAAAAGTTTGGATTTATGGGGGTCCTCTATGGGCCTGACATTGTTTATGTAGTCCACATGCTTTCATTCCTGCCCTTTGGACAGTTTGGATATGTAAGTACGGTAACCAGAAGATTAATGCACTTAATCCTTCAAATTCGTATTCACCTACTGGGGTTTAATTGACTGTACTCTTATCTACACTCAGCATCTACTAACAGGCTATTGGGTTGGTTAAGGATAAGCCTATGAAATGAAGGGGATTTTTTATCATTGACAAATTTCTGCTAAACTAATGTCTTCTCTCAACTGTATAAAGAGTTTTCACTCATCACATCTTTACTGACTCATCTCCACTGTAAATACTAATCAAGATTAGTAATAAATGGCATGTTCAAAGCACAACACAGATAATGAATTCAATCATCAGGGACAAGACTTTCAGGAGTCATTGTTTGTCTCTCTGTTATCACTGAGTCATATTACTGTAAGTGCACTGTAAATAGAAAGATAATCAACCCAAACAACATGGTCCCTAAAACATCCAATAGAGAGAGGCCTAGTTTCAGATCTGACAGGCCACATTGGCTGGCAGGCAACTTTGGTTTGGAGGGGATCTGGTGTAACTAGAAAAGAGGAGATGTTTTATTGGTGCATAGCTAGCGCCACAAATGGGAAGGAAAGCAAAAGACATAGCCACACAGAGGGTTTTTTATGTAAAATGTTAGATAATCTGAATCAGTCAACCCCAGGGCTAGTCAGTCTATAGTATGAGAGTAGCCATTCTCTCCAGTCAAACCCATGACTGTCTATTCAAAGGATACACCTATTTCAGCAATTTGTCACATCTTGAAGTAATGTTTCATCCCATTTCTTAGCCTGAGATTAAAAAGGCAAATTGTTAAATGTTTGTTGATATGTCACTTTATCCCTTTGTAAAATAATAATTTTAGCTAGTAGCAACATTTTCTAATGAAACAGAACTTTTGTTGGCAAGAAAGGTATTGTTATTAAAGCCTTATGCTTAGTACTCGTAGCCTAAATCTAGGTCTTCAATCATTAACATTAAATTGCTTCTTGTCATCCCACTGAAGCCTGATTTAATATATTTTTGACATACTGGTTTGGTGTGTTGGTGGTGAGACTATAATCCATACCAGAGCAGTATGGATTAACTTGATCTCCAGAAGAGAGGGAAAGTTGTGACACTTCAGCAGCACCATATGCTTCTATCATAACCCTTCCAGCTGGTTTGAATTAGTAATACCTACCTGACAGAGACACAATTATGTCCTCTCTGTCTATATGCAACTGTCTCCTAGCACAGAGCTTCGAGAGCAGAACTGTTAAACTGTGTATGCACATATTGAGAAGTGATGCGCTACCCATCTGGAACCAAGCTTTTATTAATACTTTTTTTATTTGTTGTGTAGCTTTATGCCAGTATATAGAGGCTACTAAATTCAGAGATGGGGCCAGAGGAAAGTTGGCGAGTGCAAATGAAGGTAACCCCCCCTTCCCCCCAACCACACACACACACACTCCTTCCCCTGTTAACCTCAGCTCAGCTTGTGCCCTTCAACCTTTAACCCAACACACCGTTCTTTCACAGCAGCCCTCTTTTGTTATTTCAAATTCAAATTTTTCACAATTCTTCTCTGCACAGGTGTGGGGACTACCCTTTCTGTTTTGCACCCTCTGATTTCTCTCCTCCCGTTCTCTCTTTTATCCTTCCTCCCTCTCCCTCACATCCTTCAGCAGCAACTGAACAACAAGCCAATGTTTGACAATCACTGCTTCTGTTTATCATACATGCACACCCAGTGTTGCCTGCACTGGTGTTGCTTGGCCAATGTTTACTCTCCCCCTACACTCTGAATGACTTTTCAATACTGCTTTGGTGTGTGCATCACTTCTGCTTCACTCTGGGTTAAAATGAACTCAATGCTTTTTTTGATTGATTATTTTGTGAATTGCTTTGTATTGCCATTAAAGCTGTCATAGGAAGCATTAACGTTAATATCTTTAAAACATTAGGCTTAACATTAGGTTGCTCTTTTTGTTTTGATAAAATCATCCAGATAAATATTAGTTGCCATCTATTTGGCTATTTTCTTGTGGTGGCTTTCCATCATTGTCTAGAACGGGATACAGATGACAGCTTTATATGACGCAATACAGTCTTTCTCTCAAGACGAATATGCTGACTTCCTCTTTCCTCTGGAGGTGTGCTTGGTGCCTCAAGCCTGCTTCTGATAGGACGTCTTTGTTCCTATGCTCCACTATTTTTATTTGAAATCTTATGCTGACCTTTTTTCTCCTTTTTCTTGCTCTTTCTGTTTCTGTCTTTCAGGTGAGAATTTCGAGCAGAGTCCACTGCGGAGAACATTTAAATCCAAAGTTCTAGCGCACTATCCAGAGAATGTCGAGTGGAACCCATTTGACCAGGATGCAGTTGGCATGGTAAAATCTCTAAATAGTTATAACTTCCTCTTATCCTTTTAGTAGTAATACCAGCCAAGTGGATATTTCAGAATGACACAGGCATCAGCCCATGTAGCTGCTTAACAACTTCTATTTCTAAGGATTAACAATAGGGATGTAATGATACATTCACTTCAGTTCGATACATGATAATGGACCGATATTATCACAAGGTTCTGATATAGTCTCATACCCTTGTCCTCTTTCTGTCCTCTCCACCTCGACACCCTTTCCCTCCATTCTCCCTTAGCTGTGTATGCCAAAGGGTCTGTCCTTCCGGACACAGGTTGATACTCGGGAGTCTCAGTTCCACTCCTTCATCATCACAAGAGAGGACGGCTCTCGGACCTACGGCTTTGCCCTCACCTTCTTTGAGGAGGTGACCAGCAAGCAGATCTGCAGTGCTATGCAGACCCTGTACCACATGCACAATGCAGAGCAGTATGACATCTTGCACACCCCCACCTCGCCACAAGGACCTGAAGACCAGCAACACTCCCTCCCCCACCAACACTCCCATCCCCATGCCACGCTCCACGCCGCTCCCGCAATCTCCCGCCTGCAGCGCTTCAACTCGTATGACATTAGTCGCGACACGCTGTACGTGTCAAAGTGCATCTGCCTGATTGCACCCATGGCCTTTGCCCAGGCCTCCAGGAAGGTGCTGCAGCAACTTCACCAGGCTGTCACTTCCCCCCAACCACCGCCCCTCCCGCTGGAGAGCTACATCTACAATATCCTCTATGAGGTGCCCATGCCACCCTCCGGGCGTTCTCTCAAGTTCTCAGGCGTCTACGGGCCTTTGGTGTGCCAGAGGCCGAGCACGGCAGAGCTGCCTCTCTTTGACTTTGCCATCAGTGAGATGTTTGATCTGCTCGGGGTGGAGAATGTTCTGCAGCTGTTCACCTGTGCCCTGCTGGAGATCCAGATACTGCTCTACTCACAGCGTAAGTAGCTATGCCTATGGTTAGAGTTGTCATTTTTATCATACCAGGATGCATTATGTGACATGTCCCAATGTGTAAAAGTCAGATTTTGCTATTAGTACTATCAGTTGCCCGACAAAGTTTACAGATAACTTTGCTTTGAGAAACATCTGACTGTGCATAGCCGAACCACTGCCACACTACTGACGTAGAGTCCTTTTTTGGCACCGGCTCCTCATCCGCTATGCTGCTAGCTCACGTTGAATTGTTTTTCCAAGACGTCACGCATGAAAGACACCCTACACGTGATATAATTTGGCCAATCAGCACAGCCATCTAGTAGGCCATCATTCTGTTGGTTTGTGAATGTAGCGTGGATCCACAATTATTACTGGCCATCGAAGTTTTATGTGAAGTTTGGAAACATTAGTAGGAGGACATAAAAGCTCACAATCTCTGCGATTCACTTGAAAACTAGATTGTGGATGTCTTCAAGATCGATCACGATATAAAATCGTCAGACCGCCCACCCCTACTGGACACAAGCCACCTGCAATGCACAGGAAAAAGTAGGCAGTACGCATAACAGACATTTTCAGGCCATTGCCACTGTGGACATACAGCAATGAGATCTCATAAAATCTGGTATTTAGAATCGATCAAAAAATCAAATGACAAGCTCAACCGTAGCCCAGCATTGTTTTAGAGAACCTAAGATTAATTAATGGTTGTTGCATCAACATGATGTTTAAGGTAGGAGTATAAGGACTGAGAAGAGCATCTCGTAAATGAATGTATATATTGCGGCCTACTTAAGAATTTTAAAATTTTAAATGAAGGACAGTTGTTGTATAGGAACAGAAAATATGGCTATGGCTACTGACACGTTTGTATGTTTAGTGGAACCTATTATCCAGCTGATTATGTAATCTGTCAAGTGATTCCATGAAAGCAAAGCATTGTGAGTCCTAGCTTGTGTAAATGTTAGTCCCCTCACCCCTTACAAGCAGTCCTCACTCCTGCCAGGACCCCCATGTAAATGTGTGAGTGACTGTGTCAAGGAGAGGTTTGTATGAGTTCGTGTGAGTTGCTGCGTATGAGCTTTGTGTGTGCATGTCTGAGCTGCTGGTTTACAGCAGTGTGCTGCAAAGGACAATTTTTTTTAGCTCTGATCAGTGCCTTTGTTTCCCTGTGCTTCATTCTAAAATCACAACCCCCACTGAGAGTTTGGCAGTAAAATACTTAATTCCACAGAAGCTTTTGATGTAAAAACACAGCCATTGAAACATGATCCAGATCCTTTGGCTGTTCAGAAAGCAGCATTCCCATTAATATTCATGAATAGTAATTGCTCAATACAGATCAGATTAATCCAAACCATCCTTTGCTGAGCAGTATGGGTTTTTAGAAAACTTTCATTCATTCTGCCATATGAAATGCTGAAATCTGTATTATGGACACTGGAATAGTGCATTTGGAGAGAATGTGAACGTGTAGAGCAGCAATGAAATTATTTAAGGATGCTGGAGCTGTTGTGGTGGTTGGATCCATTACAGGGCCAAGGGAAGGTAAATTGTTTACAAAACTAGGGGCGAAGCTCAGCTCTTAAGGGGCAAAGCTGTGATGTTGCTAGGCAACCCTTAGACCAGGAGGATAGCAGTGATGCAGGATGATTATTATTGGTTGGAAATGACATCATGCTCCCCCCACCCTCTACCCCCACCCCCACAAGGCTCATCACTGCAGAATGTGTGAAGAGTGTTGTGTAGACTTAAGCTCTGGCAATATTCCACTGAGAAGAGATGAGGAAAACATACACACACACTCAGGGATGGCATGCTCTGCAAATATGGAGATGACTCTGTGTTGTGCACTAAAAATAGGACCACAACTCATAACTTTGACTCAAAATGTTCTGCCCAGCGTCTTTCCCACAAAGGGAGCAAAGGAAGCTTGTCATGTATTCTACACGTCATCATTTGATATAGAACCCCCTCATTCTGTCAACAAAGTTCTAAGATAGGTTGTGATTACCTTTAACATTTATCTTATAAAGTAGTTGTGGACTCAATTGTCACTAAGGATCATAAGATTTCCCTTGTGCCTCGTGTGAAGACTGAAAGTAGTTTCACCGTCCAATTATTTCAGAAGATACTGTACATTATCTGCATAAAATGCAAAAGGGCAGTAATCTTGGCCAGAATATACTGTATATCTGAGCCAGGTTCAGAGAACCATTTGTGTCAGTGGGTGGAATGGAATCAAATTTGAAAATAAATCAAATTTTAAAACAGATTTGAACCTGTCTTAAACTGTGTAGGCTAATCAGTTGGGCTGAAGTCATAAGATTCCTGAACAAGCTTGCCTTCCTGCCCTGTAGTCATCCTTCTTGCTTTCTCAAATAAGTAAATTACTCTCAGTTGTCTGACATTTTCTTTTTCTATGGATGACACCAGCACACACACCCTGCCCACAATGCAAACATCATTACCAGCAGTGAAATTCTTGTCCTCCGGGTCTCTTTTATCTTTAGAAAGTTTACACAGTAAATTCCTTTAATTTCAGGGCACATGGACAAATCACACTGTTCCTGAATCTGTAAGCTATTTTGTATATACCCTAGATACTGGTAATGGACAGTTTTTTATTGTATGGTCATGGAAATTTGGTGAAACATCATTGGACTTTTCAGTGATTTCAATTCGTCTTGCTCACGTAAACATCACTGGATAGGAAGGGGCTGCTGGGGCTGCTGTAGTTTCAGTAGTTTCAAGTTTTTTATTCAACCAAAATTGTGTGTGTGTGTGTGTGTGTGTGTGTGTGTGTGTGTGTGCGCGCGCAATACACAACCCCCCGGAAAGCTTTTATGTTTGTCTTACATCCTCCTTGTTTATAGCCTGTGGGATGACAAAATCAAGTTCAGT
>CABFOQ010031649.1:0-11374 GCA_900660455.1 Gephyroberyx darwinii
GCTGTCCAGTCAGGAGGAACGCCACAGCCCGTCAGTCAAACGGATGCGCCTTTCAGAAGGCTGGGCGACATGATGAGGCCGACGCCCAGGCCTGCAGTCACAAGAGGGGGGAGGGGCTTGTTTGTAGAGTTACCTTATAGTGTTCTTATTATTATTATATTCTTCTTGTACTGAGTGGGAGTGCTATAAGTATAATGGTAACATGTACATGAGGGGGAATGGAGTAAAACAATGCAAGTCTAATGGCTTTATATGCATACAGTGATAGCACTGTATATACAACATGTAGCTAGTACACTAGAGCGATGACTGCTTGGAGATCAGGATGTCATTTGAAATTACTTGTACTGAATTGGCTGGATACTAGTTTGGGGGTGTACATGTATTGCTTGTTTTGTGTGTGTGTGTGTGTGTGTGTGTGTGTGTGTGTGCGCGGGGGGGGTAAACAAATATGTTAAATGCACATTTCTATATGTGCACAATGTAAACTAACAAAGCTAAAAGTAAAGAAGTCTGGTACTCTGTATGGTTAAGCCTAGTGGATCATAGGAGCCATAAGAACAGGCGTGGTGAGGTGAACGCTTCAGCGCCGTCTGCAATCCTGGCTGACTTGCAGCCGGGGGTTCGACGTTCACCGCCACTCCACGTCACGTTGCAGGTTCAACACATTTTGCGCACATATACATATATATATATTATGGAAGGGGAGACGCGTGTGGCAGAGGGGAAAGAGGGAAGAGAATGAGACAGAGAGGAGGTGCGATGCAGGAAAGAGAGATGAAAGAAATGGCGGGAAAGAAAGTATTCAAGAGTGAGAGATGAGACGAGAAAGTCATTTGCAGCGGATTGCGTAGAAAAGGAGCCTCGGACAAAATCAAAAGAATTCACTTGATGTGAAGTAAGCTTAGCAATTAGCGGATGCTTTTCAGAGCCATGTTAGCAGACGTTCGGCTAATGCAGTACAGATGAACAATTTGATGAATTTGTTTTATTTCTGCTGATAGTTTTGCAAGATCGCAGCAGTCAGAGGGCAAAGAGTTAGGATTGCACTCCTGAAGCCATATCCGATGGGACAGCGATGCTTTGCTGCACAAATAAGTGTTGTTTTCTTTATAGTGTTATGTTTTTTTTTTAGTTTTGATTTTTTTTTAAAGTTTATTCCTAGCTTATTATATCAAATAAATTCAATGAATATTTTTGAATGTCTGTGAAATGAGAATGCCTATAGCTCTATTTAATAAGAAAAACGATAATATAAAAAAGCAGGTGCACATCATTTTTCAACATTCAGGGAAATTATAAGTTATGTGAATTGATGTAAGTTAAAAAAAAAAAGTCCCCGTGACTAGTCTTGCTTGCCTCTGTCCGCTGGTGTCAGCCCCTTTGCAGAACAGATTACATCACACTGAAAATCCAACCTTTCTATTTTACAGCCAATGGGAACTTATTGCACTTTCCAGTGCACGCCATGCACTTCTGACATTTCTCGCAATAACTTTGTGATGATTATGTTTCTGTTTCTGGCTGTCGTGAACATCTGCACACGCGTATCACGCGAACAACTCGTGTCTTCTGCTGTTCAAGCACTGATCTAACCATCTGAGTCTGACACCAGGAGGAGGCTGTAACTGCGTGCAGTCAATCTGGTTAAGGGACAGAAGTGAATTAGTAGACAAGGGGAATGGCGAGCTATATTCAGTTGTTATTCTCAGACATCAGAGGTGGCTGCTGGGTTGTTCAGATTGAATATTTTGGTTTAAAACTGTATATTTGGAGCTCAAACCCTCAGCCAGTCTGTGTGTGTGTATGTGCCCCACCTATATGACTAAATTCACCATTATAAAGACCCCTGTAACTATTGATACTTGTCTGAACTGTTCTGGTGTTGAAAGGCACTGCTAATTACTTTGCTATGTAGCAATTACAAAATGATGTCTATTGCAAAGGGCAGAGCCCAGGTGTTTTTACTCTACACTCACTTTTCCTGTCTAGGTCACTCATGGCCATAGTCACTGGGTTGGTTGCCTTCAGTTCCAACGCCTGATTCAGTTTAACAGAGTTGTACCGTAGTTGATCAAGGGGGAGACGGATCGTCCTCATGGTCCAGGTTTGGGGGGGGGTGTAGACTAACCAAAGGTATGTTGCAGTTCTGCTCACCACTGTCTGAAATACCCTGTTTTGTTGTATTTCATTTTGATTCTTTATTAGCATTTGCCTGGACTTTGTCAAATCTGCAATCTACTTGTACCGCAAATGCTCCAATGTACATGCTAATCCACAATGATTACAAAGTTTTGTTTGTTTGTTTTTTTTTGAGACATGAGTGAATGTCCTCTGCAAATTGAAATTGTTGATTACACGATTCTAAGCCCCAGGCGGAATTTCCCCCTCTTGACAGGAACTTGATTTTAATAACCATGAGTAAAATGTTTTGAGTTGAAGAGATTCTAAGCGGCATAAGCTGGCCTTTGTCGCCACTTGAAGACGATGTTTCTCACAAGAAATGCACCTCTGTTGTCACAGTCAGAGACCATGTACAGCAATTCCCTCACTTGGAAATGTGGTATTTGTATTTTGCAGAAAAATTAAAAAAATATATATACAGGCTCTGTTACATATTTCTGTGAGTGTTTTGTGGTCATTGCCTGGCTCTCTTCAGTTTTCTGTTCATGTAGGCTACACATTAACTACCTTAGATGAGCACAGTTTAACAATTTAGGCACATATATATATATGCCCAAATTATGTATATACAGTACTGTGCAAAAGTCTTAGGCACAGGTAAAATCCGTAAAAAAAAAATGCATTCAAAAATAATGAAATGAAAAGTTTCTAAATATCAAGAAATACTATAAAGAGCAGTAATGTAAAACACCAATGCAGAAAAAAAAAATTTGCACAGTACAATATATATATAATCAATTCATCGAACTGAGGGAAAGCTCTAACCGCCCCGGTGAGGAAGATGCAGCAGGACCTAGCGAGCAGCCGGGTGGCGGTGGAGGATAAGTAAACCCCTGGCAAAACTGATGAGAAAAACATTTCCACTGTTTCTGAAAAGAATAAGACCCTCAGCCCACCACAGAAGCACACAAACTTCCACCAGGGTTGGCGGAGGTGACATTGGCTCTCCAGTTTGAACAGCTCTTTAGGACCACCGAAGAAGACAGCCAGAGGGCGCCACAGACTGTGGCAACCCTGTACTCCACCGCTCTCCAGTGCCTGTTCAAAGCAAAGCTGCTGTTGAGATTCAGACACAGTAGATGATGCCTCACCTTGATAGCCACAACCAAGCTCACCATACAACATGCCTACAGCAAATGTTATACACTCCCAAACATCCCCGACATCATTGAAAAGCCATTTTCAGGCAAGTGGGGGGGATTTAGGCACGCACACACAGGGTCACAGACTGATAATGTATGATCCTTTTTTTATTTAATGTTATTTTAAAGCTCCTATGTGTAGAATATTTACCTCAATATATTATTAATTCTGATATGTTGGTGTAGAAGAAAGAGTGGTTTATTCTGTGTCTCTGGGTGTAACTTCCCAAGTGTGCTGGATTGACCAACGGCACTAAAGGAAAGGCCTCAACCAAAACAGGAAGAGGACTGCCTCACTCTTAATCGCTCTACTTGTTTGTACACAAACAAACACACAGACAACCACCCAATGTATTGTCAAGAAGACGTTAGCTGTATATCACTTTCTGTATCATAACTTAGGAGTTAGCAAACTTCATAAATTCCACACCTGCTACTCAAAACTACTTGTAACTAACATTAGACAACACATTAGGGAGACAGTAACACGAGGTGAGAGAGTGCCGTTAAAAGTGTGTGATGACTGGCGGACCTGAATTTGGCTCCTGATGCTCACATCTCACGTTATGGGACAGATAACTTCCTTAACATCCTTATGCAAGTTTACAAGTTCCAAGCAAGTGGTGAGTCATCTATATGAAAAGACTTGCTACACACATCCAGCTATCCTAAGAAATTACACTGATTGGCCTATGGGTGCCTTAATTATAGGTTAATTAAAGGTCAAATTTCAAAATGAAGTGTGTATGTATGTGTGCAAAAGTGTGCACGTGAACAAATGTGTGTATGTAGAGTTAAGTGTGCACATGTTTGAGGAAAAGTGTGTGGACACAAGTGTGCGTGTGTTTCTGTGTATGTTTAGTTAACTTGAGATTAGTTTAGCCATTCTGATTTTTAGTTTAGTTTTGTGTGGGTTGGGGATAGTGTGCAAACGTATGTGTGCAAGTGTGTGTTCAAATGTGTGTGCAAAACTGTGCGTGTCCATGCAAATGCATGTGTGCATTAGTGTGTCAAAAATATGTGCATGTGTGTGTCCCTCCCTCTCATTTTCTCACTCCTCACCTAAATATTTTTAAATATATTTTTTAAATTATACACCCCTCTCCTTTCTCAGACACTATTTACATTTTTCTTTATTTTTAGGTGCGAGGGCCGAGCCGAGCTCTGTCTGTGCGTTAGTGTGTAACGGAATTACGGTATGCGCTGTAAAGGCCGCGCGGAGCCCCAAGAGTAGGGAAATACCGTGTGCGCTCGTACACCAGTCCGTATGGTAGAACTCAACAAGCGTCAACCAGCGAGGAGGGTCCGGCTGCAGCCCAGCAGCCAAGCCACTGACGTAGCACGGCTCTGGCGTACCGGAAACGTCCCTGGCATGACGGAAGTAGGAAGTATAAACAACGGGAGTATGAATAATGGGTCTCGGGAAAGCTAAAGGAGGTGTTTTTATATTTTGCAACTTAGTTTATGCTTTGCTTAGTAAATTATTTTTTTAAGTTGGCTATCGCTAATTAATTGCACAGAAATTGTTTGTTACAGATAAAATTAATTTAAGATACCCTTTGAGTCTAGTTACATTGCTTGCTTGCTAGCTATTACCTAATAAACACTTTAATGTAATTCCAGAAAGATTAAACAACGGGTGGGTATACTGTAAATTACCAAAGATGTACCTCCATGTACCTTTATACCTTCCACTACACTATTAACCTAACCAGTCATACATCTATATACATGTTTTTGTTTGATATCAAATTGTAGAATGATGGATGTGATTTGAAGGACACCTTCCTGCAGATAATGTTTCCCTTTAAAATGTAACTTTTCTGTTGTTAAAATCCCGACCAAATTGGCAGATTTAGTAGGTATTCTTGTAAATTATACAGATTAGCTAAAGAAGCCATCTCATTTTCCACTGTGTATAGCCTGTTCCCTAGAATATTTGGGACCTCGGCAAAAATGTTACTGGCGGTTGGCACATCGAACCAATAAGACCCCGGAGAAGTGTCACGTGACACTTCCGCCACGCCAGGGACATTTCCTGCACGTCAGGGGCTTGTCTCCGGGGCTGCAGCTGGATACAATTGCAACCAGCTGGAGGCTGTTGTGCTGTACGTCCACATACCAGGAAGTAGCTCAGGGATTTTTTGTAGTGGCTACGTCACTGCATGAATTAGATATTTTGTTCAGCGATTCTCTTAGTTACAACAACACTGTGCTACCACAGGACTTTGGTGTTAACAGGCAGAACTTTTAAAGTCAACGTAGTTTCACTCACTAATCATACATACACTATATGGCCAAAAGTCAGTGGACACCCCTACTAATGCTTGAGTTCAGGTGTTTTAGCCACCCTGTTTTTCAGGGTTTGGGCTTGGCCCCTCAGTTCCAGTGAAGGGTAATCTTAATGCTACTGGATACAAAGACATTTTAGCCAATTGGGTGCTTCCAACTTTGTTGTCCAACAGTTTGGGGAAGGCCCTTTGCTGCTCCAGCATGACTGTGCCCCTGTGCACAAAGCGAGGTCCATAAAGACATGGTTAGACCAGTTTGGTGTGCAGGAACTCGATTGGCCTCCACAGAGCCCTGACCTCAACCCCACTGAACACCTTTGGGAGGAATTAGAACATCAATTGCGAGCCAGGCCTTCTCGTCCAACATCACTGCCTGACCTCACTAATGCTCTTTTGGCTGAATGGGCACAAATTCCCACAGACACACTTCAAAAGCTTGTGGAAAGCCTTCCCAGAAGAGTGGCGGCTGTTATAGCCGCAAAGGGGGTCCAACTCCATATTAATGTCCATGGTTTTAGAATGGATGTTCAGCAAGCTCATATAGGTGTGATAGTCAGGTGTCCACTGACTTTTGGCCATATAGTGTACCTCCACCTATAAAGTGCTAGAACACTTGTTGATGAAATATTCAACGGGCCCTATCAGTAATGGATTGCCATTTCACTTTTTTCTAACTATGTTTGTAATGCAAAAGCCTTGATGTTTTATTGAGCGACATTTTGTAGGTACAAAAAAAAGTCATCCAATCCACACGCAGCCACAGAAACCGAACCTGGGATCTGCTTATAAGTTGTCAAGGACACACAATGAACTGGCCATCGTCCCAGATGCCTGCCAAGTACCTTTTATGCGTGTGCATGTATGTGTGCATGTGTGGACATCTGTTTGGTTGCCAGATTTCTCTGCTGAAAATCATTAGTCTCTATTTGATCCACACACATAAACATTCAGACATATTTATCATAGAGCAGCAAACAGTGCTCTCTTAGATCTAATGCCAGGCCCTTTCTGGGTGTATATAGTATACTTATAGCTGTCTGTGTCATGCAATCAACTCTGGTAAGCCTGACCTATATAGCTGATGTGACAAGGGCATGTCTATCCCTCTGTGTATCCCTTTCATTCAAACTGTGCTGTGTGAATGAATTAGTAAAGGTAATACTAGCGAAAACACACAAATCAGTAAGACAAGACAGAAATGATACCTATTCCAGTGAATGGTAAAAAGCACAATGCTTTATCTCTCATGACAAGTCTTTTAATAGAATATCCGCATGAGAAGCCTATCTGTCTTTTGTGCACACCCAGTCGTCTCTTTTTGGCTTTTTGGCTTCATTATTCAATCCTGCCCAAACCAGTTTCTGTTTATCAGTTGGACAGAAGCAGCTCCTGTATAATAGGAGCCAAAACATTATTCATGTGACCTCTCATCATTTGTGTGTGTGGGAGGTTTTATGTGTGGGGTGTGTGTGTGTGTGTGGGTGGGTGGGTGAGCAAGAGAGAGAGAGAGAGACTGGGTGAGACAGAGAGAGAGAGAGCGCTTCTGATAAAGGTGTTTGGGAGTTTTAATCTGTTATCAGGGAAGATCAAGCCCTTTTATTTGCCACTGACCATAAAGACAGCACATTTATCTTTTCTTTGTGTGCGTGCGTGCGTGTGTGCGTGCATGTGTCCTGACATGGGAGACAGTGGTGTAGTCGTGACTCAAGATAAAACTCAGAGATAAGTGGGTTACACTGACTTCAAACAGCTGAAAGTGATAAAATGATGATATATCAAAAATGTAATCAGCGGTTTTGTATCTTTATTTAATAATACATCTTTTATGGTATATACAGTAATAAACATTCAGTCAGAAATACAGCCACGAGCGGTGACCGAGCCCATGACAGCTACCATTGGGAGAATACATTTTTTACAATAATGTCGACTTATCTTGCTAAGAATAAATGATACGGTTGGAAAACTACATCTATACACCTAAAAACATACAAGTCACATTTTGCTTTTAAGTTTATTTAGGATTTGGTGATATTAAAACCAATGACATCAAGTAAGCTAAAGGCTAATAAGGGAACTCACCTCTTGTGTTGCACAGGCAGGAGAAAATAGACAAGACTGTCCGTGGCAGTTAGCTAGCTGCACCATCAAATGCATCGTGGCTACAAGGTTAGCCGTGTAAAATCATGCTAGCCGGACAGTTGCAAACCTAAACACGTCTAGGTCTATCGTAAGTATCAAACAAAATGACAGATAAAACAGTCACAACCAAAAGGTTAACCAAAGATTACTTTTTTAAGGCAGTAAGGTAATGTTGGCATTTTGAGCTTCTGGTGTTAATCTGCTGCTGTCAGCTTGCAGTAGAGTTGAAAAACCTGCTAAATGTAATTTTTTTTAAAATGAAGATAAAACGATAACATTGATAGATATAGATTGTTAGACTAAAATATGAAATCAGTCAGGCATCCGTCCGTTTATTGGTCAAACTACAGCTATGTTGAATACATACGTTGGCTGTCGACACAGCAACAGCAGCGTTTTAATAAAGAGACACGCGCCAATGTGCACCAAAAATTGTATCCATCACATTTGGAGATACATATTTTTTGCATTTATGGCGCCCCCTATTGGTCAAGTTTGAAATATTTTTTCTGTCAGCCCTATGGGCCTGAACCCTTCATTATAATTTAGGATCCACTCCATTCTGGCAAAAACTAGATAAGTTATCTTCATTAAGTGATTCATAAATGCTGATGGGCTGTTCTGCCTTGACCACATGACAAATTTGTGTTTTATCTGTAAACACACACACACACACAGTGCTTGTCTGGTTAAGTCGTTAATAACGTGCACAATACTACTCGTGCGAGTGTACGCTCTTATGACTTGTAAATGAATTTAAGGGGGAAATGGCTCCTACATTAAATGGCCTTTCATGTTTCCCTTTTTACATGGAAGCTACTTGCATATGAAAAACCAGGTTGAGTGATTATTATGAAAGAAGATACAATAAAAATGTTCCCTTGATATGTCAATGCCTTGTCTGCAGAGGGGAATAAGGTTAGCTTCTCACAAGATCTGGCCTACATCTGGTCTCCTGCGTGCACGAAGGTCTGGAGGCCAGAAATCTCTGGAGCACGCACGCTCGCATAGAAATGTGACCTGAAAGGTATGAGCCAAGTTCTATTCAGACGGGCTGTTGCAACTGTGTGTGTGTGTGTGTGTGTGTGTGTGTGTGTGTGTGTGTACATGTGCCTACACACACTATTAAGGCAATGGCTTCGTTATCCTATCTTGACTTGAGTTATCAGCCTGGAGAGAAAGAGTGAGAGTGAGGGGGGAGAATGGTAGCATTTAGAAGAGGAAAGGGCAGCTGCTGCAGACAGAAAGAGGATTGAAACTGACTGAGTATACCAGGGCCAGATGGATGCTGCTATAGTTTCATTTGACCCCCCCCAAGACAGAATCAAAAACCACATTCCTGTTCATATTCAACAATAAACACACTGTCGAGTTCTAAAATGAGCTGCAACTTATTTTATAAAATAAACCTTTTATTTTATCAAAAGTAGATCATGACAGCATTAAGATCATAACAATAATGTTGTAATGCACGGAAATGGAAATAACAGCAACAAAAGTATATGAAAATCTAGTGCAAAAACTCACAAATACAAAAATATATTGCACTTGGTATTCCGAAGTCATAGGAGGAAGTAATCTTTGAACAACATTCTCAATTAGATTTATTCATCTGTAAACATTGAATTTAGCTTTGCCATTCTTTTTTTTTTTAGAGCACGTAGCTTTTTACGGCCGCCCCTTTAAATCTACAGTAAGAGGAGCTTGATAGAGCCGGCAAACGAGCCCCTCTACATCCCCAGAAACCAACACGAGACTCGTGTTATTTGTCTTGGTTGGTCAGAGTTGTGCTTTTTTTTATCAGTATACCCTGTCTGGGCATATACCTGGTCACAAAAACCTACACACGCACACACACTCACACACACACACACACACACACACACACACATACACAATTTGAGCTGTGCTTTAAGCGCTAAAGGTTGGGAATTGGCTGGTCATTTACTTTAGGCCTATAATCAGCACCCCACACATATTTCTTGGATGAAACATAAGGAATGTCCCATCTCAACTTGTTCACTCTTCTCTCTTCTCTTTTACCTTAGTGGATTTCAGTTTAGCTCACAGGAAGACCAAGTGGGAGTACACCCGAGTCCCAGTTAGTAATAGTGGAACCTCTAGGCCATAGTCAAAAATAATCACAAGCTCAACACAAACTATCGTATAGCGGACACCAGCACTCATTCTGCTATACATGTGCCATTTTTGATTAAAGAGTACAATATTGTATACATCAGTGGACAGAATGTAGCATATAGGCCTGTGGCAATCTGCAATATAAAACCACAAATAGAAAAACAGTAAGAAAGGTGTGCACAAAATTCACTTTGAGGCAGGAGGATGCTTCGTCTGACCACTGTGTCTGTTGTCCAACAGTGAGTTGTCTTGTGTTTTCTCCCCACGTCTTGGTTGTTGACCTGTCAGACAGAAGGACTTTCTGCCTCGTCTTGAGCACAGGATAGCGATCCCAGATTGGATCCAGCATGGCTCTCGATCCCCGGTCCATGCCTTGGTCACCCAACACTCTCCCAGCTGACGCTCCTGCGTCAGTTAGCATCAAACCCATATTCATCATGATATATAATCTGGTGAGAAGTTGTCTATGTATGCCTTAGCTGAGGGCGACTGTATCCTGGGCCACTTTGGCTGCAGCTGTATGTATGGATGCCTGAACTCCTGAGCTGTGTTCAGCGGGATGGACACGTGTCAGGCCTCCTGACTTCCTGAGCTCCACACACCTCCACAAGGTCAGGGTAAGGGTCAACCTGAGTGACATACACAGACAAAGATTGGTATATTTATAGCTTGGCTGGCATGGCAGCTGGTAAATAAAAGCGTGGGTAACGTATGAGTAAATGGTAAATAAAGGTAGGTCAACTAACTCCAGTTGGATATTATTATAAGGTAAACAACAATAATCAATGAGATTTTGATTAAAAGCATTTTAAATAAAAGCAATTTCTGCTTTTTCCCTTAACTGATAATTCTGGCCATAGTGAATGTGTAGCCCATTTTCCAGAACACTTCCAGAGCACTTTATTCTAATCCATTTCATAGGAACTACTTTCAGGTGGAAAACATCCCTTCCCCTTGATGCAGGTTGGCAGCACAGAGGACGTTAGCGAATGGTGAGAAGTGCTGTGTAAGGCGGGACTTGTGATATAAACACAAAAGTGTAAGCAAAGATTGTGATGCGTTTTGGCTGGAACTGGCTGAGCTGGTCAGATCGGCATATCGGGAAGTATTGGAGAGGAACTACTTTTCATTCACAATACAATGTTTTTATGCTTTATTAGGCATTAAAGACAAAGAAAATTAGCCAATTAAGCGAATTAGCAAAGATTTTCTAGATGGACACATCTCCTTCATAGATAACATTACAACACTTAGTTGGCCATCAAAGAAATTTGATTTTCATATTGTTTTGAGTTGAAGGAAAGCGAATGGCATCTAGAGTTGGGAACTATATAAGAACTGTTTCTCTGATAGTAGCATGTAAAAAATTCACAGGAATTTTTAGAAGGTAGAGAGGGCACACCGGAAAATGGACTTTACATTTATGTATATGAATATATCTCCAGTAAAAGAGTTAGATGAATTATTGTTGCCACT
>CABFOQ010031649.1:11394-30811 GCA_900660455.1 Gephyroberyx darwinii
ATATTAATAAATATATAATACAGTATATAATAATAATAAAAATGTATTATAAATATAATACAGTATATTATAATATTAATATTAATAAATATATAATTCTGTGTTTTGTAACATTTAAAAGCGTCTCCGCTCTGGAATGAAGCCCAGGAGGAAGATGGTGGGAGAAATTGGAGCACTTTAAGTGTGTGTGTGTGTGTGTGTGTGTGTGTGTGTGTGTGTGTGTGTGTGTGTGTAAACTGTACCTCTGAGTAGAGTGGTGGTGGCAGATATCTGAACTCTGTCATGTATGTTAGCAGTGATCCCTGGTCCTCCCCCTCCCCGTCAGACCTATCACAGCCCTGCAGGCAACCCTGCCTGTGCTCCTCTGATACTGCCAGATCACTGTAGCTTGGAGGTGCTGCAAAAAGAATCATGAGATTAGAGACAGACATATTTTTGTGTATGTAAAGTGCTGTACTTCTTACTGACAAGGACAAAACAGTGTATGTGTTTGCATACCCTCAGGTCTCTCTGGCAGGCCCAACCAGCTCAAATTGCTGCAGTTGCTGCTGATGCTAGAGGTCCGACTGGAGCAGGCATGAAGAGGTATTGTCCCGATTACCAGTGGCAATGACAGAGACAAATTCAACCCCCCAGGAACATCCACATACACCTAAAGGAAGAGACGGAAGAAGAAAGAGAGAAATAGAAGAGACAGCATATTTGGAAGAGAATGGAAAGGGAGAGAGAAAAAATGACACGTTTAGAAAAGTTGTTGCTTTCCACTGACCTAAAACATGAGATCCTGCGTGACTGAGAGACCTGTTCAACTTGTTCATATCATTTGTATTCAGGACACGGTGTAACAGTATAAACAGTAATTTCATGTAGTGGTAACAGTAGTAACAGTATTTTCATGACAATACATGGTCTAAGCTGCTGCAAGTTAGAAATTCTATAATTAGAAAAAAACGTAAATTAGAGTATGACCATCTGTTAATACAAAAGGCTAATCATTACAAATTTAACTCAAATAAAGATTATCTATTAGCAAACAAATCGGGTAGGAATCCCAAAATGCTTCAAGATTAAATTAACATTAAGCCTCAAATTCTTCTTCAAAACCCACCCAATAATGAACCCAACAAAATGATAAATGAAGAATTTAACAAGTTCTACAAAAATCTTTACTCATCAGAGATTTTCTGCAGAGAACTACAACCCAGACTGCAACCAAACAAAAAAGAACAATGTTAAATTATCTTTAATGGCAGTAGACGCAGAGAAAGTTTTGATATATTAGAATGGGACATGTGTTTCAATTTATTTCATTTAAATTTCCACCCAATAATATGAAAGTTATTAAGATGATATACTCGTTACCTGTAGCCCAAATTGTTACTAACAACTATATTTCCCGCCCGTTCTAATTAACTAGAGCAGTGGTTCTCAATCCTGGTCCTTGGGGGCCCAGAGCTCTGCTGGTTTTCATTCCAGCCATCTAATGATTTACACCTGGGATGCCAGGTGAATGCAATTAACCACCTGGTAGGACATAAAACCAGCAGGGCCCTGGGCCCCCAAGGACCAGGATTGAGAATCACTGCACTAGAGGAACATGACACGGTTGTCTATTGTTACCTATCCTATTTGCCTTGGCCATAGAACCTGTAGCTAGACGAATACGAGGGGAACAAGAGAAATTCAGGCTTAACAGTAGGTGATACTACATACAAACTCAATTTCTTTGCAGATGATCTTTTGCTATATTTGACTAATATGGAACAATCCATTCCAGCACTAATGAATATTTTTGAATACTCAAAAATACAGAAATCATGATTATTAATGAAGACAATACAGAGACACCAGAGTATATGATGGGTTTTAAATGACAAACTAAAAATCTAAAATATTTAGGGTGTATGATTATCTCAGGTAAAAAGCAGTTGTATAAAGATAACTGCCATTAATAAATATTAATAATAATGACGACTTCTTCCAGTATTTACGGTTTAAAAGTTTATAGTGCATACACTACGTTGAGTGATCATATAGGTGACTAGAATTATCGAAATTAAGAAAACTAACCTTTTAGTAAATAGAAAGTTGTTAATGGTTTTCATTACATAGTAGATTCAGAAATTTTAAAAATGAAATATCATTAGCTCAATATAGCTGATGTAGCCAGGTTTATTCTTGCAACTATGTTAGATGAGAATGATCTTTAGTTGTATACCATCCCCCATCACCTCCACTTCCTGTAGAAACAAAACAAGTCTCGAGGGAACCGAACCGAGTATGTTATCTTGTGTAAATGTTACCAATCTCCTACACAAAACTGCCAGAGTTGACCACATATTAATGATTGCTTGCCATTTAGCATTAGAGCTGCAACATGTTCTTATTTTGAGATAATGCTAGTCAAACTATCTCTCAACATTGTGTATGCTAAAGTGTTAACATGGCGTCTACTGGTGTCTATTCTATCACTTAATGGATAAGTTGACCAACAGGACAATCTGCGCAACACTTGAGGCAACCTTCAATCTGCGCAACATTATTCTTTACTCACCATGAGGGCATATTCTACTCTGATGATGGGGCAGTCCAGGATGGAGGGGGATACTGGGGGTATCTTGAGCAGTTTGCCCTCCCAGCTCTGGCTCTTGCCCTGGGGTAGAGAGTCCCCTCGCAAGTTGGACACCAGCTGCTGGATCTGCTTGCCCTTGCCCTTGGCGAAGAAGGTCTGGGTCTGATACAGTGCAGCCTTGGGCACCACGACACGGGATGAACAGTTCTCCACTTCAGCAAAGATTTGGATGGACTCACCTTGGATAGGGGAGAGAAGAGAGCGGTCTATCGCATGGAGAGGACAGCTGCAGACCGGGGCAGGTCATCGCTAGGAAGGATCAGAAGGGGGCTTAGAAGAATTAGGAGGGATGTGCTTGTCTTACCTGGAGTGTAGCCCTTTCTCTCTATCTTGGCACTGAGAGAGATTGGGCCTGAAGCACAGAACCAGCAACACAGGGTCTTCTCCTTGGTACCAGCCTGCGGGGCCTGTTCGGATATCATTACTGATCAGCTAAACCATTTTAACCGCCATCAAAACAAATTGAAAATCTTAGGGTTTATTACTGCCTCCCTAAAATAAACAGCCTCTTCCTTACCAGCAACAATGGTGTGTTGATGTCAATGTGTTCAAAAACAATGAACTCTTTCTTCACTTTGACAGGGAGCAGCCATGGACGGTTCAGTTCTGCTTTGACCCAGTACCTCACACTACCATGCTTTCCTTCAAATGAAGTGGCCAGGGCCCTGGCAGATCAGAGAAGAGGGGTATTAGGATTTAAGGCAATGAGGGGTGTGGGTGGTGTCTGTGTGTGTGTGTGTGTGTGTGTGTGTGGAGGGTTGGCTGCAGGTATGTATCTGTAGCAGCTACTACTTACATCTGTGGTAGATTGAAGCTGAAAGCAAATTCATGAAGCCCTGTATGGAGAACAGTAAGGCCTTCCTCTGGACAGTCCTCATCTGAAAGACAGAAGAACAATTTTCCAAATACACCACTCCATACATGGTGCACACACATTCAATGCACACATACAGGATGGTTTATTCAGTAGATCAGCCTTATTCCACACTAAGATATATTAGAGATCGCACTGCATGTGTCACTTCACCTCTGACAGTCGAGTACCAGAAAGTACTCACACATTCAATCTGTGGCATTTGTATGCAACACATTTTCAAGGGACATTGCGACATTTCAAGTCAGCTTTGTGGGATATACATACAACCGTAGCATTTCTAACTCAAATAATTACATCAAAATCTACTCATCTAAGGTTAAGCAAAACACACAGTCACATTTGGATTCCTAAACTCTGACAGTATTTTTACTGATTTTTAAAAAATGCAGCATAATTCCACTGTAAATACACCCTGAGACACAAAAAAACATGACCTCTTTTTACTTCCGTGTTTCCACTGTTATGGTCTGCACTTAACATTTACATGTGCAACCGGGCTCAACCCCGCTGAACTTCAGTTTCCTGCCACCTCAGCACTTGCTCTATTTCTTCTCGCATCTATGGTGTGTTCGTGTCTGTCTGTGTGCATGCATATGTGTTCCCAGTCTTTGGTGCCAGGGTTGTCATAAACAGCTCGCATGTGTGAGTCAGTGTGTGTGTGTGTGTGTGTGAGTGTGCGCGCGTGTGTGTGTCTGCTGTCAAGTCACCGGCAGCATAGAGAAAGCAGGAGTAGACCGGTATGAACCAGAATGAGCAGCTTCCTTCAGCTGGATACTTCAACGCATGCATTACCACTCAGCCTCCCATTGGAGGAAAAGTGACATAAATTACTGCTCGGGCTGCCATTGGTACAATCCTGACAAGCCCCTGCCCACATTTGTATGGCCATGTGGTCTGTGGCATGGGGGATGGAGGAAGAGAGAGAAAGGGTGTTGCATACTCAAACATTGAACCACAGGTAGAAATGCAATTCTCACGAAAATAGCAGAGACTTGGGATAAATGAGGACAGACAAAAGATCAGGTATATTCACATGAATTTATTAACCATCATCAGTATTATACAGTTAAATCACTACAATCAAAAATCACCAATATATATAAGTATATATTTTTTAATTTAGTACCAAAAGAACAACCGAGTTTGAGGATTAAACAAAGTGAAGCATGATTGTCAGGGAGAATAGAAAACTATTGTCAACATCTTTTCACCTTTTTAAACAAAAAAAAAGTCTGGCCCCAGCAGTGCTATGGTTGAACACCGCTGAACAAACACAACATTAATACAATATATAGCATATGCTAGCACTGTAGCTAGCCGGCAGGTTTTAAAATCATTGACATGAACAACAACATGTTGCCGAGCTGCTTGATGACAGTCTTCTCCGTAGTCTCGGCGATGTCTTATTTCGAAGGAATGTTCGTTCATCATGAAAAGCACTTATTGTCTGTCCAAACGTGTCTTTTAGGCAATCACCTCCAGGCCTATAAATGTGTTGTCTGTGTCTCCCTATAATAAGTGTTTATGCCTGGGTCTTGTGATGGGTACATGTATTACATTACTTGAGTGTGTGGGAAGGATAAGGCCGCAACACAGTTACAAAACAGTAAACCTACTAGTGTAGGTTAACCTCTCAGCCACCTATGATGATGCCACTTTTTTTTCCTGCCAAAAGCCACTACTGCTAGGCAAGACCTACTGATGCAATCCATGTTACATTGTTGTAATAGATTCTATATGGGACTTTTGCCCATGTTACATCAAGTTACACTGGTTAACTGTGTTTCATGCCAGGGGTGCTTTCCAAATGGTTTACAATTGCAGCAGAGCATAGGAAAGTTAGCAAAGTTGATAGTCACTTCCTCAGGAGGTGTGATGTTATTCCAGGCACATAACAATCTGGTCTGATCAGAGAGAGAGAGAGCGAGAGAGAGAAAGAGAGAGAGAGGCTGCCCCCCTCCCCTCCCTCTCTCTGCCAGTTTCTGAACAGGTTTGAACCGCTTCTAACAAAGGGAGTTGCCTGAGCTAGGCTACTTCAGGATGTTATCAGTGAAAAATGTCCCCGCCACAACATTAACCATTACGATTACATTCAGACTGAAAAGGTTTCGGTTCAAATGAATTTTGGTCCATTACTTTAATTGTTTTATGTCTTTGTCGCTACTTTGATACAGTGATGCCATCATGTAGGCTAGCCTACATGCTATAGCAGCTCACAAGACACGTCTGTCACTTGTTAGTGTTTACTTAGAAGTAATATTACATGTATATTAAATGTCTTATCCACAATATGTCGCGTTTTGCGGTCTCATTTAAGCCGAATAAAGAACCCCTCTCTACAGCATCAAGGATCAGCTGTCGCATCAGCACCAATATCCTGGACGGACTCGTGTTTTGAGGTAGACTGTGTTTTATGTGGAAGAAGTTTGACAACAGTGTATGTAAACTCATATGCGGCATTAGGAGGTTTTCTAACAAACAAACTTTCTGTCAAATGGTATGTAGTCTTTAAGGCTGACTCGCATCACTTCAGACCCAACATTGTGACCACTGTTTTGCCATTGTCTGTGACAGTGAAATGCACACGGTGGTAATTGGCCCTTACCTCTCTCCTCTCCTATTAAGGTGTCGTAATGGTGTAAGTATTCCACCTCCTCGGTGTAGTTTTGAGTGTAGGCAGTGTTGGCTCCGGCGTTACGGGACTCTGTCCATCGGACCTTAGCTACTCCTCTGGCGTTTATGTTCAGGCTTTTCACTCGCACGTCTCCGGTAACCTCCACCACCACCCTCCCCGAGACCGAGTCGCCGCCGGAGAAAGCCGGCATGTTGTTCTCATTCAGACTGTCAAAGTAGATCGCCAAGGCCCTCACCTTGCCCAGCACCATGACGGCTAAAATGTGGGGGGGAAAGTATCTACAACGGAGAAGTTACGGAGAGACGTCTATAGGGCGCAAGGGGCGCGCGCCTTGCTCCCGCCGCCCAGCACAGAGCTGGGTCAGTGGCTCTGTCGGTGATGGTTCATCGGGGGTTAGCTGCTTAGTTTCAGGCACAGCTGACGGTCCTTTCATCACACTTGTCTGTCTCAGCCTCCTCCGGTCTGTAGTGCAGTCTGCTTTCCAGGCGCTCCGCTCTTAAAGAGTCGGTGCGCAAAAACAACCTCACTGAGCATGTGCGCACAGTCCGGCCCTTTGATAAATGAGAGCCGAAGCCGTGGCCCGATACAGATAATCAGATAAATGCATCATTTAGTAGGCCCGTGATATCACGCGCGTCAAACGGGTGTGGGAAAGTTTGCTACTCATACATGGCGTGGCCCGCATACACTGTGTATCTCTGAAGTACGCATTTTATCTTGTTTTTATCGTTACAATGCAACAAAAACAGAAACAAAACAGAAATCTGTTTGTAAGCCATATAGAACCAATGTTTCCTCTAAACTGATAGTTTGGTAACTTACAGTATTTATATTAATTTATCACGCTGACTAAATAATAATATCTTGTCAGTCATCAGTCATTGCTTCACTTTGCCCTGAGAAATGTAGTTGATAGCAGTGGGTTTGGTAGTTTGGGGTGACAAATGGTATTAAATGCAGGGGCTTTGCCATTCCCGAGGGTTTAGTACAGTGCTGCTCCTGTGTCATAAAAAGTCATGATCATGGACATGTACTATGATAAAGTCTTGCAGGGCAATGATGATGCATCCAAGTGTTTCCTCTAACCACAAATAAGCTTCCTGCAACTTTCTGCTGGCAGTTTCTCCCACTCTTCAATTGCAACCCTCCAGTTCTTCAATGTTTGAAGGATTTCAACGTTTTCTCTTGAACCATTCCTGGTGTTCACACCAACCTTCACTGATAGCCGAGATCAGTTTTCCTCTTACCACCACGTCCTGGGAGATTCTTTACAATTCCACGAGCAGCAAACTGCATAAAAAGCAAGGGTGCCAATAATCTTGGTCAGAACTGTAGGTACTTAATATTGTAAAATAATCCACACATCCATCAATCCCATACATGGTCAGCTAGTTACAGTAGCCTATGGACACTTAGGGTTACTATGATTTACTTTACTACAAGGAAGTTATATTATTACCAAATATGGACACACAACAGTGTAACATGTAAGGACGTGAAATCACTCCAGATTTGGCAAAAGCTCAGGAAATGAATCATTAATATCACATCAATAATATAATGATAGTCAAAAGGCTACTCTGAAGTTCAGCGGGGCGTCTGGCAAAGACAAGGTCATTACAGTCCCTGAATACTCAGGGATTGGTCCATATTATCTAGGATTATTTTTCCCCTCTATCATCCTTTATCATCATCACAACCTTCAGGGATTCTGGGGTTACTCCAAGGATGAACCACCTTCCTTACTACCTTTATTATGTTATATCTCATAAGGTTTCCTCCCCAACATATTATGGCATAACACTAAACAGTAGCCTGAATATTTTTGGCAGAATCTTGCTGATATCTGAGTTTCATTAGGAAGAAGAGTTTTAATTGTGTGTTTTATAGACAAAACTGGTATTCTCTGTCTGTATAGGTACAGAATAAGACAAGACTCAAGACAGGCTGATGACCAGTTAACCGGCTGTACAGGGGCCTGTTGGTAAGGTTGATGTGACACTGTAGAGCTGTAAAGGTTATAAGTAAAGAGCTTTTTGGCCTAACAGCGGGCTTGTATGGTGTCGAATCATAATTCTAACAATTCAGCTTCCAGATGTGAGTGGATGGAATTCAATATGTCAAGCAAAGTGTCACTAACTCCACGTCGCTTCCTGTAGGCAAACCGAAGAGGTCTTGATGTTGGTTTAGCTTGGTTTAGCTAATTGTCATTGCTGACCCTGGTTGTTTTGTGCGGTAGCGTTCAACACAAAACATTTTTTTATTGCTGAACGTTGACAACTGCCAGATAATGTGAGAACTTGTCAAAATTGAATAAAATCTCCCTCAAATAACATAACATTATTAACCAGAGATCATTACTTCCTAAGTATCTGTTTAACTGGTGACGTAATAATGATATTGACAAATAATGTAATAACTCTTAAGAATAAGAACACTAGTTATTACACTATTGGTCAATATTATTATGACATCATCAATAATAATAATAATAATAATAATAATAATAATAAATATCTTTTATTACATTTCTGACCTATTTGGAGGGACGGACATTCGGTCAAATCCACACTGATACTGTTGGCTTCTAATTTTGTGCACCTGAGCACAAACTCTGGATGGCCACTGCCACCTTGAACACAGCCTTTATATCTGAGGCAGAGCCAATAGGAAAGTACAAGGCTGGTGATAACCATGACAATGATGGAGATACACTATCTAAACTAGAAGGTACTCAAAGAGCACAAACCTCTGCTAACGCTGAACAATTATCCAACTCGCTGTTCCAACTCCATTCCTATCACTTGCATTTGAGGTTAAATTGATTTCTCGACCCTGCAAACATACTCAGGGTTTGGAACCGAGTCTCTATCTCTGTTAGTTTCACAGTTATACCTAAGAATTGTGTAGTTGCAGAAATTCCACATCCGGATCACCACCAAAAGGCCCATCAGTCCACCAGACTTCATGAAAATCCATTCATGAGTTTTTGAGGCAGACAGACAACAAACTAACTAAAATATAACCATTAATAAATACTAAACACTGTCATGAATACTGTCTAAGAATATCCTCCAGATCCTTCCTACCTGCCATGTCTGACATGGTTTCAAGTACAATGACTGACAAACACACTACTAATGGTGGTGAGGTGCAACATGCCAGGAAAAAGGTGTACTATTTTCCACAATAATAAACTTTAGATCAGGAAATCAATCAACTGTTGCCAAACAAATGTAGCAGATGGAAGGGTTCAGTTAAAAAAGGAGGTCAGGCGTAAAGATAAAGTGGAGGCTGAGCAGATTGATACATGCAGATGAAAAGCAGACATGTGTTGCGTCAAGGCATGTCAGATTTTGAATTAACAGAGTAATAGAACCTTCATTTTAAGGCTTGAAGTCTCTAACCGCAAGGGTGCACACCGTGAGTTCAGCAAGTCTCGGCATGTAAGACAAAGACGGATGAGGCCGAGGTATGTCTGGCTGTATCGGGGGAAAGGAAAAGTCTAACCCCGTTGACACTGAGAGGAAAAAATATTGAAAACGTATGTTAAAACTCAGTGGCGTGTTTGCTTCCACGCATCACGCATCAGATTGTGCTAAGTTCGTGGAGGGATTTCATTATTATACCGCATTAAGTGACTATGACCCTGTGGCCCACGCCTTTCTCATTGTGAAGATTTAGTAGTGTACCACTGCTGCTATCGCCTTACTAAACCCGGTTCATAGGCATCACGCCCATTGTTTTCATTTCCCTTCAGCTTTTAACTGTTCCAGTTAATGGAGTCATGTATAGTCAACACACAAGAGTGTCCTTTCTCAGCTAGCAGCTAAAACTCACTATAGAGAGGCTATACAGTGAGGCTGCAGGGTCAGCATGCTGGAGGAACAACCAAAATGTTTGAATCCATTTTATTATCATCAGCTATTGTCTTTGTACACAATTTTGTAAATGTTGATGCTCTGCCCCTGACAACAGACCTTGAGTGGGCTGTTTGTGTATTTATTCTGGGCTTGCTCCTTGTTTATTGGCACCGACTGCTGTCTGATGGCCACATGGCGGGCTTGTTGTTCTGTATGGATTTATTACTGTTGTAATGATAGATAAGACAGACTCCTAGCTGTAAAAAAAAAAAAAAAAAAAAGTACTCTATTACTTTACAAAGAGAAAGGAAAAGAAAAGTGAACAGGTTGAAAGGGTCAAAATGGAGAGTGAGTACAGGCTGGAGTTGATTTGTGTGGCAGCCTATGAGCAACGGCCGAGTGATGGACTAGACGATCTCACTGACACACATGAGTAATAGCTAAACCTTCACTTTTCAGATGATAGCCTTCTCTCTAGCCATAACATAAACCGACTAACACCAACAAATGAAATGAAATCACTTTCAAAAGAGCAAGAGATAGCAGTCCATGGCGTGTGTGTGAGTGAGAAAGAAGGAGTCATACATAGCAGCAGTATTATTAGGGGAGCGATGATTCAGACTTGATGAGTCTTTGGAATCAAGTTCAGTGTCTGAAACGAGTGTTGTCGTGGTGTCGACAAATAACACCTTCAGGATAGTCTATATTTAACCCTGACCCATGACCAATCTGGTTCTGGTGGACTGGAGCTAACCAAACCACAAAATACACACAACCATCACATTCTGAGACATTTGATTGGTTAAAAGTTTTATAGCAATTATAAAAGTGTTCCAAAATATTTATCGGTTACCGCCATCTAAACTGAAAATCACCAGCTGTACAGTGAACAGATTCATCACCATTGGTTCATCTAAATGGGCTAAAGTGAACAGCGAGTGAATCGGGAAGATGATGAGAGAGGAAGACGTGAGGTGAGAGAGAAATTCTGCCTTTAGTCACCAAATGTTGACGACGTAGCTCAAGGGTGATTGTATTGAATGCTAAAGGTTTACAGGTGTGCATCCACAGAGATGTTCACCCTGTAGACTACCTTCAGGGGGTTTATGGGACAGGACCAGCCACTCGAGGCATTTCATATTACTGAAGTCCATGCTACCAATCTGTAGTATTCAAGGCGGATGGGGTCTTATCCTTTTTTTTTGGAATGGGAATGGAAGTCAATGTCTTGAATCTGGTGAGTGTTTTGATTGTGAACAAGGAGTGGTCAAAGGTTTATTGTGCCCCTGCCACTCATACAACTACCAACACTCAAGAAGTGGACTTGAGAGAATCTAGGTTTTGTGGCCCTTCACCTCAGAGTTGGCTTCGTTTTCCCTGGGGCGACAGTTTGGGACCTCAGTCTAATTTGAGTCTGGGATGGAAAACCACCTCCACTGGCTTTCCATGAAGGAAAACCTGCCCTACTGTACCTGTGACCTGCTACTGCTTCTGTGGATGATCAAAATTAATGTGGAGCTCCCTCTGCTGGCCAAAGCTGTGATGTGCGATGCGCATAGCCTATGATCTTTTGATTGTGTTTTGTTTCCTCTGGGGTCACATACATTCATTGTTTTTTTATTGTGTATTTTGTTATTTCCCAAATCAAATCAAATCAAATTGATTATGAAGTGATTATGTGATTATAATTGAGGTGAATGTAAAATCATAAAATTATAAATCATAAATTGTGGATGATAGATTGTTCATGGACTTGGAGCCCTCCGAGGCAGTATTTTGTGGATAGGTTAACCATACATTCGGGGGGGGCGGGGTTTAGGTTAGGTTACTTACTTACTTACTTACTTATAGAGTGGCCTAATGCTGGAGGGAATTACAGAGGGATTTTGGTGTGAAGTAGATGGCGGATAAAGGGTAGAGTTGTGGTACAAGCAGAATTTGTTGTTTTGGCGCTTAGACTGATACGTGGGTCAGTCAGGATCGAAGATGAAAGCAAAAGGAGGCGAGGAAAGACACCAAATCAGCATTCCAGTAACAAGGGGCCAAATCAAAATGTCACTTTCCAACCCCACAGCAGAGACAGAGATGATGCAGAACAACAGCTCTATTAACGCCACCCCAGGGAGGGAGAGAGAGCAGACGAAGTGGTGCCTTGCTCACAATGATACATATTAGGTGTTGCAAGGTCACAGTACTGTGTGAACTGAGGTCAGGTAAGAGAGGAGGAGGGAAGACGAAAGTAAACATTTCCTCCCTGCTCTCTCTTCCCAAGAGATAAGGTGATGCTGTGTGATGAATGGAATGTGTTGTGCAGCACACACCAGACGTGTCAATATTATCAAGTATTTATAGCAAATTGGGATTTTGATGAAGTTTTTATGGAATATAATAGTTACTTAAAGAACAAGACTGCAGCTTCTCCTCAAACCCTTCTTCTAACAGTCATGCCTATACCACCACTTTCACAGGGTTACATGATGTGACATCAAACACGGAGGCTGGTTTGGATCTGTGTATAAAGAGCTTTTTATGAGACAGATGTTAGCAGTCATTACAGGAAGTCCACCTTTTGGTGCCATTGCAATTGCAGTCATCAAACAATCATAACAAATAACCATTGTGCACCTGGAAACAGAATATATATATATATATATATATATGTGTGTGTGTGTGTACAGTACTGTGCAAACGTTTTTTTTTAAATATAAATTTGGATGTTGAACTTAGATGTTTATTTTTTGTTTTCTGCATTAGTGTTTTACATTACTGCTCTTTATAGTAATTTTCTTCATATTAGAAGACATTTACACAGTACTGTATATATACATATATGTATATATAATAAAAAAAATGGAAATGATTTGGTGTTTTGATTTGGTGTTCTTTTAGACCTTCACTGTGGAAACCTACAGCTTAAAGGAAACGACTTGGTGTAACAACAGCTTATTGGGTTCTGGATGTGACACACATGCAACTGATATATTAGATGAACTACACTCATACAGTATACAGTAACACAGTACATAAATGCACTTGCCTATATGTTCATATCATGCGAAACATTCGACACGCAAAAAACGACAACTCACATTTAAGAGAGCAAGACCTCTCATCTTAAACCATCCGTGTACGTAACATCCAAGATATTATATGTAGAAAACCATACGGTGTATATGTAAGAGTAATAACTGGTAGCTAGGCATCACCAAGCCAGTTTCAGAGAGGTTTTGGGCCCCTTTAAATGTGTTTCGTCCCCGCCAGGAAATATTTCTGCCCAAATAAACTTGGGCAGCATATGGGGAATGTTTTGCAGATGGTTGTGGCAGAAAAGTATTATTCACTGCAGACTCATGTCACGGTATGAATACTATCCACAGTGAGTTTTGACTCTTTCTCATCCATTACACAATGATTCACCCTAAACAATAAGCATCCATTACTTTGCTTTGATACTATGCAGTAGCCAGTACAGCCAGGTAAATACTACTTAAGTGATACAGGCTGTAAGTGTAAGTGGAGGAAGAACTTGGAATTTTTACACATTTTCTCGCACTACAAATGGTTTCAAAACGCATTAATCTTGCATTTCTTTCTGAAATATACTCAAAGCAGTCTGGTAAAAGAATATTCAAGAAATTCATGTCAGTATAAAATTCAAATAACAGAAACATTTTAGGAGAATGTTATTCAGACCCTTGTTTCCATTGGATTAAATTGCGGCACTGATGCACAATATAGGAATAAAAAATAAAAACATAAAATGGGAATTGCAAAGTTTTCATGCAACGGTAGCATAACAGTACACGCATGCTCTTTGTAATACATACATTCATAGCATACATTATTACCATTTATAATCTTAGGTACGTCCTCACATTTATTCAACTGAAATCTGCTCATAATAATAAAAAAAATCTATAAATAACATGTATAAATAACGTTGTTTACATTGTTTACAGGTAGGAGGCTGTTTACAGGGGAGTGTTCATGCTCAGTCTGCCAGAGGGACAGACCGTCAGTATGGGGGGAAATTATTGTTTATGTGTTCGTTTGACCGGTCCTCTTGCGTTTGGTGGGGCTTTGTCCTGGTTCTGCTTTCAGATCACTATACTGCATCTGTCAAACAACACACACAGAGTTAGCTAGGCAGACAGAAACACACACACGTTCAGTTAGAGAAGAAAGAGGAACCTTTCTTTGTCCTGCCTGTATTTTGAACCTTGGCAAAAATTTGCAATTTTCAAACACTTGCAGGTGATCTTTGGTGAGCCTAGTACAGTGTTTGTATTTCTGAAGCTCCAATGCATAGAGTAGTTCACATAAAAGCATTGGATCTGGACTGTGGACCACTAATTTGGGGGTGCAGACTGTATTGACACTTCTTGTGCAGCATGGTGACTTATTCCTGTATAGTTATTTTCCCACTCCACATACAATATACCCCTATACTACAACACTACTAATCCAGCATTCACTTCAGCACGAGGAAGGGAAGCCACAGGCTACATACCACTTGAATGTCGGAGGGCACCCTGGAGAGAAAGTCGAGAAGTTCATTGTTGTCAATCATGTACGGGTCGCGTAGCTTCTTTGTGAACTTATTCACACCTGAGGAAAAAAAACATGTCACATTTTGTCGCATTTGGTCTAATCACCCGTTGGTGTAAAAATTGGGACTTACCCCATGCCAGTACAAGGTAGCGAAGGGGTACGAGGTAGAGAAGAACTGTGGCCACACACAGGGTGGCGATTGCCAACCAACTTAGAAAAGGCACTGTCCAGTTCGCTGTGCTGCAGTTGAAAGAAAGCAAAAGAAACAAAATTATTAAAAGGTGCTATGTGTTGCATTTTCACATCAATAAATCATTAACACATTGATTATGTGCCATAAATAAATGAGACCATCACTAGAGGACTGGCAGCCTCTACACTGCATTTTACATTGTCCGCCATTGGGTCAGATTTGGCGGGAAATCTGCTGGATTGCTTTATGGCACAAAACAGGCAGAGGGCGCTGTTCTTCCAAAGCAAATAAAGCTTGCAGTTTCTCGCAATGGCAGATGGAGGAAGGAGTGAAAGGATGGAAAAATCACTTCCAACATGTTGATCCTCTTCAGGAAAACCAAATTGAAAAAAAAGTTTCACCTAAGAACTAAAGATCCTCTTTGCGATGGGAAGCAACAGCATTTGTAGGACATGTGGTCTTCATTTTGAGAAACACTAGCATGAACGGTGCACTAGCATTAGCATTAACATCTGAATAGTCACTTAAATCCTTCACACAACTTGAGACCGCTGTGACACCCACTTCTTTATCCTCTCTCCGTATGACGCCACGTCGTCCAGAGCATTCTGCACACTGATAAACACATCCTGGATGGCGTAGAGTTTCTCCATGAATCCCCTGCGCTCAGAATCCTGGCGCAAGTGGAAACAAGTGATAGATCAACATTTTTCCTCGCAAATACAGGATATTCCCACCATATGAACATACATGCAGAGAAACATCAACTTTTTATGATGAAATTACCTTGTCATCTTTGTCCTCTTCCTCATCTTCCCATTCAAACATGGCCTCCATTGACTGCAGCATGAAAAAGAGCCGATGCAGACTTAGTAGGCACAAGAATCAGTGATGAATTTTGTGTCGCTGCACTGCAGGGGTTTCGCCCCTTAAGAGTCTCCAGGTTTTCATCCCAACCAAACACTACAGCAGCACATTTCACTGAGTATCACCTTCTACCAGAGAGGAGGAACTATCTAAGGAAACGAGCTGCTGCAGTGTTTGGGTGGAGTGAAAACCTGCAGACTCTTGAGTGGAGAACCACTGATTTAACTAGTGTACTACTCAAAATGTGCATGCACTCACACACACACACACACAATCACCATATCTGCCGAGTCCCTGCATGGGGTGAAGAAGTAGTTCCAGGCCAGCAGCAGCAGCAAGGCCAGTGGCAGCATGTAGAGCTCGAAATTCCACACAACCACCACAAACAGCTGAGAGAGAGAGGAAAGGTCAATGAGATCCAAGAAAATGTGACGTGAAGAGTGTGTGTGTGTGTGTGGGTCAGTGTGTGTCATACCACAAAGGAGATGATGCTCCTCTGTGCAGATTCCCATTCGAAGCAGCTGTTGATGTACGTCCCATAGTTAATCAGGACCATGATGCACCGCTTGACACGGTTGAAGTTCTGCCGGAGTAACTGAGAGACAAAGTGCAGATCATGATGTTTTCATACTATTTCATAATGGATACATAAATTTTAATATTTTTATAACATTGTTTTTATACATTTTTTCATGATTTTTTAAAAATTATTTTCATTATTTCTACTGTTTCATTGCTTATTTTTGTGCTTGTATTTTTTTGCTGAATCCTATTCCTTTTGCTGCATTGACCTAATTTCCCCACAGGGATCAATACATTTTCATTTCTTCATCTCTCATCTCTCATCATCACTGTTGCTCTTCTTCTCCATCAACATCATAGCAATGACCGCTGCACGCAAACATACGGTCTTGGAGACTTTCGGTTCTTCCTCGATGTACTTCTGTTCCGCGGGAACCACGGTCTTCAGAGCAGCCTTGACCTGAACAGAGAATCACACCCTTAGAGGAACGAGATGACAGAGGCCAGGCTGTAAATCTGGGAAGGCGCTCAATACTGAAGTGACAGGAGAGTGTCACACCGACAGGCTGACTCACAGTGTTGTAGATGACATCAATTTCTAGGTAGATGGTTCCCTTGGTTGGTCCGGTCAGCTCCTTATTTTTTAACAAGTAGCCCTTTTGCTCTCCATTACAGATCTGACCGAGTGAGTAAGACAAGAGTGTTTTATTTTGTGCACTTCTTAATGCGACGATCTTAAACTATTACATTTCAGATCGATTTAACCACCAAAATAAAATAAAAAAACTGAAAAATTACTGAAATGAAATGGGCAGTATGGGGAAAAGGACAGCAGGAAATTATCTATGTTTATAAAAGGAGATGCAACAAAAAAACATGAGCCCCATATTATATCACCATAACCATATTATTATATCACCAAATGTAAATAATCAATAGTGAATAATACTATCTAATTTCATATTTACATCAAAAATGTTAATGCTTTTTTATTTATTTTTTTATTTGATAATTTAAGACATTTTCAGACTGTTAAATGTACACAAACACACACACACACACACACTCACATGTAATAATGGGATGGCCACTTTTCCCAGGAAATCAGCGCTCCTGTCTCTGTCCTCGTCCAACACCGTCACCTCTAGAACCGAGTGAATGTCTTTCACGTTACTAATGGAAAGAGGGAGGGAGACAGAGAAGGTCAATGATAAGGAAGTACTGGATATCGGCCAGTCCGCCTCTGACATTAGGGAGGTTCTTCCCTGACCACAACTACACACACAGAGTCTGTAAAACCTGCAGTTAAAGTTTAAAGTTGAGGAATATTGGCACATATATTGGCTACCATTTTTTCAATACATTATCTTGTGACCCTTCATTATCCTTTAGGGAGAATTATGACTGATACATTGCAGAGAGAGAGAGAGATGAAACATTGAAACAGACTCACAAGGTGAAGACTTTGTTCCACTCTGGATTGAGGTTCTTGTAAACAGTATGTGTCTGTAGTCTGTCATTATTCAGCTCCATCACACAGAAAGGATCACTCTTACCTAGGTAACATACGCACAAATATAATGGATTATAATGGATATAATGTGTGTGTGTTGGCAAGAGAGAGAGACAGAGACTAGGCCGAGATAGGGTAGGACAGAGGGAGGTGTTTGTGTTGGTAGTTTACCATTTACGTCTGCAGCCATCAGGCCTTCAGCTCTCATCACCTTGATCTGCACCATGCCCACATCTCTCAGGTTACAGAGAGACTTCCACACACCCTGGGTAGAGGGAAGGGGGGGAGGAAAAACAAACATGGCATTTTGTATGAGGTGTGTATACATACTGTCTTATCGCTGATTGATATAACAGATTCAACCTCTAGGCAGTTCATGAAAGCTTGTAGAATTGCTGTTCTAAACAGCAGTTCTAAAATCCTCTGAAGCGTTTTCCGTTTTCCGGGTTTGTTTGAAATAAACAGAAGTAGAACTGGGTGGTTAGCATGAGCAGTGATAGCCACCGTGGCTGGACAGACATAGGAAAGAGCGCTGCCTACAGAAACTCAAACTTCGTCAACAGAAAATCCCAAGGAAGAACACATCACAGTACTGGACACACTGTTTGATTGACAGGTGGTCTCTGGGAAGTACAGTGAGAAACACCACAGGAATGAGGCTGAGCACCGAAGATGGAGACTAAATGAAAAAAAAAAGGATGCAGATGACCACTTTGACCCTTATTCTAACCTAAACCTAATCCTAATTCTAATTTAACCCTAAAGCCAAGACCTAAATTCACCTCTGAGAAAGTGAGGACCGGGAAAATGTCCTCACGTATTTTCCTCTTTATAGATTACCACTTTAACGGGGCTGCTTACGTATCGTTTGAGTATCTCTCTGCGCTCGTCGGGGTCGTCCAGCGGTGTGACTGACAGGTCTGATATGCACACGTGGGACGAGGCGGTCAGGGTGACCAGGAGCACCACAGAGCCCCGCGACTCCTCCAGCGGCAGCTCCAGACGATGGGTGTGCTCCTTAGCCAGAGTGGAGAGGTCCAACTGGCAGCTGGGAACCAAGAGGATACATCTAATTGTGGACACTTTTAATCTTGTGTTGTTATCTCATTTCTTTCTAAATATGTTTTTCTTTGACCTATTGTCTCTTGATCGCGTTTCCTATTTTTTTTCTCCCCATGAGCTATTCTTGTTTTGTTATAGCTTAACTACCTCTACAGTCTTAGCCTTAAGCATTAACAGCCCCTTAGGAGCAATACTGTTATTGCGGTTAGAAAACTGTTGCTCCACATCCTGCACCTTCAATCCCGTGTGTAAATACAGCTATAACCATTTCCCGCCAGCAGGGGGAGTAGTTGAGCACAGATAGGCATTTTACAGGTAATTGTCAACAAAAATATGATCAATCTTATTTCAAACTCCCCTAAAGCAATTATCAATGGTATACATTTAAAATGACCTAATACAAATGACAGAATTATTATGGGATTCAAACATAAATAACTATATGCATCATTTCACTAAGGTAAAAAAAACCAAACAGATAAGTGTTTATTATTATGATGACATGGAAAACGCACGCATGCAGACAAACAGGCACATGCATACACACAAAAGACCAACTAACCGTCCAATGAAGTCGTCTCTCCTTCCCGTGTCTCTGTCCCAGACTGTGATTTCCAACACGCCTCCCGTCTCTTCATATAGATGCAGGTCAAACTGCTCCCTCCACTGCGGACACAGGGTCTTTGGCACTGTCTGCACACA
>CABFOQ010031657.1:0-72767 GCA_900660455.1 Gephyroberyx darwinii
TTTATAAGTGTTGTTATTATGGTAGGTGATTTTACCACCCAAATAAAAAAAAATAACCCACTAGTCAGTGTTGTTATTGAATCTTTAAATCTATTGAATCTTTAAATGTATAACATGTGTCTGGTTCAACTGACAACTATGGCCACATCTGAATTTAATTAATTCAATTGTTAATTTTCACCCTCGGTTTGAGCGTAACTGATCTTGTTCTGGAAGACATTTTTCTCTCTAGTCACAAATGGATTATTTTTAATATTCATTTCAAAGTGACCATTTAAAATAATAAGTAACCAAATATATTCATGGTTAATGTTTATTCATGTTTAACTTTTTTTTTCCCTTTACTTTACCTATCCAGGTGTAAGTTTTCACAATTTCTTCAATTGTTTTAATTAACTGTGGTCATACACATTATTAAATATTACTGCCCCTAATCTAAAATCTCAAAATGTACAGCTAAATCAACCCATGGATAAACTGCAACATCCACAGCCTAAAAAATGGTGGTATGAAGGTAGAAGAACTGAGTGAAGGTGGAAAACCACCAAGTTTCATGTCCATTAATTGCAGATTTAGTTCTTATTAACTTTCTTGTTAATTGTTGCTCCTTGTGATTTCTAAGAAAATAAATGAATCCCAGATGCAGACTGGCAACCACTACAGTATGTCCAGTTAGAACAGTAGAAGACAATGTCCATTGTCATGGGAACTTTCACTCCTCAGTTTCCAAGTGTTAGTGAATATGTTATGGTTTCTACAAAGGAATAAGAAATTAAGTTTACACAGATCAGCCAATATCCTATTCAAAGAATGCAAATAACTAAACGAGATAGTAAGACAATAAACTAAACTGTTATAGCCAGTACCAAGATGATTTACAACTTAAATAACAAAATTAAAGGTAACAAATAAACTATAAGTGCAAGACAATACACATGAATGAATAACCAAAGTCATTACAGTTCAAGTATAGAAACAGCCTTCAATATGTTGACAATTGAGGTAAGTAGTAAATAAGCAGGGGCTAGCTAGCTTGTGAGTCATGGTCATGCTATGCTAACCATTTAAGTTTCTAATGTAAACTTACATTAGCAAGGTCTATTAGGTCTAGAACTGAATAATGGGTCCTAATTTAGGTGGCTGCAACTCTGCCTAATTGTTTATGTCCAGTAGGGGCACCTAGGTACAGCCTGAACATAAAGAATTGCTGGCCTATTTAACACTCCTCCAATATTAAATTACAGATGAAATCCAAATATATTTCTGAACGCATTATTACAGGCAAATTGCCAAGAGGTATGTTGCTCTTTGTAATTATGGAGAAATATTTCAGATATTATAAATAATTAAAAATAGTGTAATGTGACATTAAATAAATAATAATAAAAGGAAATGTGAGCTTAAATAATTAAATGTGGCACAAAATGTATGTATGTATGTATTTATTTATTGATCTAATTATTTAATCATTTATTTATTCATTTATTTGTTTCAATGACACTATGTGTGACATGAAATAAGGCTTGAAATTAAAACTGTCACTTTCACCCATCAAAACACAGGGGGCTTAGAGATTGGTTGAGTATTTCTCAGAGACCCGCCTCTAGTGTCTAGAACTAGTCTAGAACAATCGAGCGGTGAGTGCTAGGATTCCCAAGGTAAGCAAAGCGCAGTATCATCCAGTGGCGGACCAGGAGAAGCCCCTGGTGTGCCGGAAAGGCATTGATGGTCAATCTGGCCCATGCACTGGAATCATCTGCTGAAACAGATTTTTTTTTCATTCTTTCAAAAGGTTTGCAAAATTTATTAAAAGCATGTTTTCACTGTTTCATTACGATATATTTTATGTAGATTGTTAACAAAATCTCAATTTAATCCATTTTGAATTCGGCCTTATTTCATTATTAGGTTATCAACATGTTTCATCAGTCTTAACAACATCCATTCCAGACTCATATATGGATTTCAGTGACACTCATTCAATGATGCGTATTCATTCCTTCACAGATGTGTCAAACAATGAGAATGATGAGCCACTGGACACAATTTGTGTACATTTTGTTATATCATGATACTTGACAGAGTCCACTAATAGTGAAGTAAGCCTCGTTTGAGCCTATTACTTCTATCTGCTCTAAACCTTGGATATTTTGGGAGAGTTGCATATGATTCTGCACTGTATCAAAGCAAAAAGAGAGATTTATTAATTCCAGACCCTACTGACTATTAGGCCCTGCAGCCCTTTATTTATAAGTGTTGTTATTATGGTAGGTGATTTTACCACCCAAATTAAAAAAAATAACCCACCAGTCAGTGTTGTTATTGAATCTTTAAATCTATTGAATCTTTAAATGTATAACATGTGTCTGGTTCAACTGACAACTGAAATTCTGCATTCACACAGCATGAAACAGTATATTCTCAAGGGAGAGTCAGTACATCTGTAGTCCATATATGCACATGTATAGATGTGTAAGTTAAATTTTCCACGACAGCCTTCAACATCAAAAATGTAGGAAAAAGTCAACGGGGTTGAAAACTTTCTCAAGGTACTGTTTGTGTACCATAATTCTCCAGGCTGGGTATCCAATGGCTAAATGCTTTGGTTGCATATTTGATGCTTATCTCATATAGAAATATAAAACACTTTATTTCATCTGCATGAACCACTGATAGTTGAGAGGGAAATATTCCCCATTTACAAAAGACGTCACCTGTCATGTCTTCACTGAACTATGGATCATTAGGGCTGGTGGAATTCATTTGGGAACATGACCCCTAGAGTTTATGAATGTTTACATGAATCACTCCAAACAAGATGCAAAGTACATATTAGGTAACAGACAAAAAGATGTTACAATTGGCCCATGGTTGCAGAGAATTTTAGAAGGGAAGATCTATACTATACCGAAAACATAGGATTGCATTGTAATAGCTTTTGTTCTCTTAATATTTAAGTATTACTCTGTCTGATCTTTCAGGGATATCTACGTAAATGTGTTGGTTCTGAAAGGTTTTTATTGTGAATTCAAGTGATTATGATCTACACCAACGTAACAAGGATAAAAAACTTTTTTATCCTTGGATTCCCTGGACTTCTACCACAGTATTATGGACCTGTATCAGCCCTTCTTTTTTTCATCTACCTAGCTATTGCTGCAGGAAATATTTTCATTTTAGCGTTTGTTATCTATGAGAAGTCACTTCACAAACCCACATATCTGATCTTTTGCCACTTGGCATTAACTGACTTAGCATTCGGGACTTGTACTCTACCAAGGATTATATATAAATATTGGTTTGATGATAGCATTATTTCTTTTTATGGGTGTTTTGCACAAATGTATTTTGTTCATTTTTTAGGAGCTACCCATTCTTTTATCCTGATGGTGATGGCCCTTGATCGTTTTATTGCAATATGTGCTCCATTGCATTATCCTGCACTTATCACAAATAACACTATTTCTGTATTTTGTGGAATATCTTGGTTTATGCCAATATCTTGGATGGTGGGTATTGTATTTCATGCTTTTTTTATGCCTTTCTGTAATTCAAACATAATTGCACAATGCTATTGTGACCATATTGCGATAACAAGACTTTCATGTGAGTACATAAAAGAAGTTCAGGTAGTTGCATTTGGTCTTGCCATGTTCAGTTTGTTGGTCCCCCTGGCTTTTATTATCTTCTCTTATTTCGTCATCATTGTAGCTGTTGTGAAAATTTCTAGCTCTGAGGGGCGTGTTAGAACTTTCTCTACCTGTACTCCACAAATGTTTATCACATGCCTGTATTATATGCCAAGATGCTTTGTGTACCTGGCAAATAACGTGGGATTCAATTTCAGTGTTCCAATTCGCACTGTTGTAGTAATGCTGTACAGTCTTTTACCTGCTGCAGTTAATCCAATAATATACTGCTTAAAAACCAAGGATATCAAAGATGCTTTGAAAAAGAGGTTGAATAACAGGAAAATTAATACTGATACAAAACCTTGCTGAGCTATAGTACAGCAATGTACAATTAAAATTATATTGTTTTGCTTTTTTGTGTGTCAAATCAAAGTTACATATTGAAGAATGTGGGCAATGTGTGTTTAGTCTAGCATGGCCACACTGCCACATATATGGGAATATCACTCGTTTTAAGAATTAATGTAATAGTCTCATGACCTAGAACAGTCCAACGTTTTTCTCTTCCACAGCCACACACCAGTAAACTAAATCATTTGTAAATGCTTTACAAAACAAGACTAGGTGTCCCAAGTGATTGCTGGGCCATTCTGGGGCCAAATGTATAAACTATACACCCAAAATGTGCACATACACATACTTCACATCATGTGTATGCAGTCTTATGCATCCGATTAATATGATATTGCCAGTTGGCAAAAAGAGGATAATATCAAACTGTGAATTTGGGTGACTTTTTATTAGCTTTTTTACGAGTTAGCATGTAGTCTATAGTTTCAAAAAATGTTTACTATGATCACATAGTGATGCATGAGTTGTTACTACCTTTTTCAAGCAAGCCTTAATTTTGTTCGTCCAGTAAATAGGTTTGTCACCAATATCGCACATTATTGGGGAATGAGAATAAGCCTATACATTCACATGTGACCAGTTAATAGGTATAAACGTCAATACATAAAGGCTATAGAAGTGCATATTGGCTGTGGCTGTTGGCTGGAGGCACCAGGGTCTTCATAGTCAGAATCTGCTATGAGTCCACTTTATTGCATATCTGATTACATATCCAAATAAGATCCAAACAGGGCAACATAACAAGTTCCATCTGGGCAGATGGATCTGTGTCTCCCAAGTCGCTGGCCCAGGATACAAGTCTCTTCTCACCTCTTCCAGTGGCCCTCACATTTATAGTAATAAAGTAATAAATAAAATAATACATTTACAGTAATAAAGTCATGTAATGTAAGTTAGTAAGTAATGAAACTTCTTGAGGTCACACCACTTCTTCTTAACCTTGTCTAGGGTCCAGGGCTCTGAACAAACAACATGTATTGCTGCAGTTACATTTTATCTTGTTTGTAATGGCAGAAGTAGGGTACTGAAGCCGAGAGCGGGCGTGGTTGCTAAAATGTTTAAATCCTGTTATCTCGAGATAACAAAAATCATTTTCTGGAAATCTTGAGTTAAGTATCTTATCTCTTGCCTAGTCTTCTTCTTCGCCTGTGTCAGACTTTCATTAAAATAAAATCTGATATGCTGATCAATTGTCTCATCTTCTGATGTTGTCAACAATAAATTTACGAATAATTTAAGAAAAGGTTTGTGAATGAGGCCCACTGTTATGTGCCCCATACACACATGGTGCAATGATATTACTTCTGTTTTTTTTGCTGCTAGTATTAAAACACTAAGTTAATACTTGTAATACTACAATTATTAACCGTTAATACATTTAATATTTCTATAAGCAAGCAAGCCTTTTATACTTTTACTACTACTACTACTACTACTACTACTACTACTACTACCTGATAATTTTTCTCCAGTTGGCCAGTGTGTCACTTAAACTGAAAAATTAGACCCTTGGAACAAAGTAACTTTTCTACAAAGTAGCCTATAAGTTTCACTGTGGTGTCCTCCACATTTGCAATACAAAGAAGCATCACTGTAGGGTCACTCTTCTTCAAAAGGTTGTTTTTGGGATTTGAATTTTAAAAAACTAAGTTATTATAAATCATTATTTTACAAGGTACTGCAGCTTGAACTGTGGCAGCCAACTGCAAGCTTTTGTTTTAAAAAAAAATCCCAAATCAACCACGGTTAAAATGTTTCACTGCAAATTGTGTGACCATGAATCTAATTCAGTATTATCATTCACACATCACATGAAACTTCATAGAAATGCACTTATTTGCGCTTTTACTTGTGGTGTGCCAAATTGTTTGCGTGCATTTACAAAATTTATTGTCTTGTTTTAGCAGATGGACGTGTTTTGAGAGGTGCTTTATGTGCCATAGCGGGAGACAATCTTGGATCTCACAGTATTGGGGGCTTTGTGGAAAATTTCAGCCCGAGTATATATTTCTGTCGATATTGTGACATTGACAGGGAAACATTTCAGTCTAGTCCACTGTCAACTGGTTCAACAAGAACTGCCCAGTCCTGTACAGTACCTAGAAGCTAATGACAAAGCCAGTGCATGTGGTGTCAGATTTCATTCTCTATTTAATGGTACTTCCATGTTTGCCAGCCCGGACTGCCTCCTTTCCTTGGTGATGATCTGTTTGAGGGCATTGTCTCCTTTGACCTTGCACTGTTCATTAATCATTTGGTCAATAAAGAGAAACATTTTACGTACGTATACTACGTACCTTGATTGCAAAGTACTTCAGAACTATGTGTGGGTGTGGGTGGTGGACAGGCAAAAAGAGGTGTGATGAGTGAAATCGGTGTGGTAATTAGAAAATTAGAGTATTGATGAATGGATTCCAGATTAAGTCAAAATCAGCGGTTTGGTTTTTGATGGAGGCAGATAATTCTTCCATTGATATGTATTTGATTAGTGGATTTATGCAAAGTGTAGTATTGATTGTGTTCATTGATTTCCAGTTCATGAGGATAGTTTTCTTGGCGATGGTTAGGGCTATGGAGAGTATTCTACTGGATGTATTGTTTAGGTTGATGTTGGATAAGTCTCCTAGTAAGCAGAGTGGAGGGGATATTGGGATGTGACAGCCCAGAAGAAGAGAGAGGTTGTCAGTGATGTCCCGCCAGAATTGTTTAATGGGTGTGCAGTCCCATGTGGCATGCATGTAGCTGTCTGTGGTGTTTTGTGTGCAGTGTGTGCAGTCTATAAAAAGGTACTGCAGTACTTAAAGCGACCAACAGGTTTAAAGTTAAAACAATTTAAACAGCAGCATTCAGCATTGTAAAAAAAACAAATATGAAACTATCCCTTACAGTGCAGCTATGTGCAAATCACAGTAGCAAAAACAAAATGGCACTGTAAAACATAACTTAAATAAATATGTATAACATTCCAAATAAATAACATAATAACAACATACACAGTTTAAACTGACCTTACTGACCTAGCTGCTTTATTTCTAACAATTCCTAGTTCCTAGACATCCTAGTTTGGACGTCCTGCTGCTCTACTTGGATGTCTTCTAACCGTGAATAGGCAAGGGGCGAGTGTTTGAAGTGGCCTACAATTGTGCATGAGGGACTTCAGTGTGTGCGCGAAGCATCCTAAATTCGCCACGCCAAATTGATCCATGGCCTTCTTCATATTCTTTGCATTATCCCTAAAAAATACATGGACTTTGTTTTTATTAATCTTCCATTCACGCAGCATCTCCTCAATGGCTGCCGTAATGGAATCCCCTGTGTGTGAGCCACGAAACTCTCGGGCATGCAACTCCACTTTTTTCAAGGTAATATCGGAGTCTATCCAATGCGCGGTCAGACTGAACAAGGACATTGGACTCACGTCTGAGCTCCAGATGTCTGTTGTGAAACTAACCATGCCTACATTCTCCAAGAGTTTGAAGAGGAAATCGCAAACTTGGTTGAGCATATGAGGGATGGTCTTTTCCGTTATATAATGGCGAATGGGCAAAGTGTAGCGAGGCCCGAGGTGCTCAATTAAGCGTCGAAACCCCACATTTTCTATCACCGAAAGGGATTGGTCGTCCTGGACAATAAACTGAACTAGTTTCTCCATTATCGATTTTGCCTTGTTGCTGTCTGGGGGGAGTTTCTCTCGCCTTTTTATTGATTCCAGCAATGTCTGCTGTTGGGGCGTTTTGCTCTTCTTTGCAGCCGTTGCTTGCAGAAATTCCTGGTGTTGTTCCGTGTGGTGTTTTTCCAAAAATTTAATTAATTAATTTGTGGTGTTAAACCAACCAACAGCGCTGCCACCCCTTGAAACATTTGTGTTGCAAATTTTGCATTCGACTGTTGGATTTTTTGCTCTTTAAGGTTGAAACACTTCCACACCGCTGACTGACTATTCTACAGGTAGCTAACTCTCATGCTCATGCGACTAATTGGCTACTACTTTTGTTATCACGTGGCATGCTGTGCGTATCGAATGCGTATTTTTTTCTCCCCTCCAATATATCCAATCCAGCGTTCTGGGCCAGTATCGGCCCGATACCGATGCTGTGGATCGGATCGGGACATCCCTACTTGGGAGTGAAGCTAATGACAAGCCTCCTGAGATAAGCCCAGGCAGTGAGAAGCTGAGTGACATGCAGTACAAAATTGGTGTCTGTTGAGAGTCCTCCCCCTCTTAGTAGGGGACAGGATAAAGCATCCAGCAGATAGTGGTGTTTGGCAGTTGGTATTGCTCCTAAGACAAATTGTCATATATATATGTGCACCAGCCATTACTGCTGACCAGGTGGCATAGCTCAAAGTCCTGATGGATGAATACATCGATCTCAGAATTGAGACTTTTCCTGACAAACCCCTCAAGCCAAAACATCGCTACCTGTGCCATTACCCTGAGCTTATTGTTAGATTTGGGCCACTTATTCGTCTCTGGACGTTGAGGTTTGAAAGTAAGCATACTTACTTTCAACAGTGTGCAAGGAAATTGCACAATTTAAGTAAGCTTTTTATAGTTCTACTACTGCTACCACTTGATAATTTCTTTATGGGCCTTGTTAGCTCATTTGGTAGAGCATGACACTCTTGATTTTAAGATTTTACTGATCACTATTAAGTCATGGATGGGTCTGGCACAAAGCTATACAGACCTTATTCCCTATAAGTCTACTGTATGAACCACAGTTCAAGAAAGATGGCATACATGAACTTTAATCAGATAAGTTTGCAGTGACAATGAGCAAGAGATCAGTCAGTAATCAACCAAGTCTTGACAAATTTCCATTAATAAATGTTTTTCAATGAGGTATAAAGGTAACAATAATTAAATCACAACAACAAAATTAATTTAATTTCAATAGCTGTAGTGAAAGTAACCGACTCTGCATAAATGTTGTTATTTTCTCACATATGACTTATTAACCAAAAAGACATATTTGCAATCATCAAATAATTTCCTCCAAGTCACTCTGCATATCACAATCATGATTGACCTCATTGGGCAAACATGCAATATCCTCAAACACCTCAGCAAAGGTACTGAAGTGTAGATGCATATTCAAAATATTTTCCCATTGCTCAGTGGTACCAGAGGGAGCATTCTCAATTTTGTACTGACCTTCAGTGGTATGACCGCTATGTTTGAATACTGAGGGGGCAGGCAGCATAACTTGTCTGAAGCTGCATGCAGAGAGTGATGATTGGTCATATATAAGTTTCCTGTCCCTGATGACAGAAAGCTGTCCATACCCAGACTCTGAGCAGGTGAATGTACTATCCGTTTCACTATCAGATGAGACATCAATCATTTTGGAGGACTTGACTGGCCCAGGCCTCAAGGATGCCTGACGTGATTGATAGTCACAGCACGCTATTTGCTCTAGCGGAGTGTTTAACTTCCTAACCTCATCAAAAGAGAGGCACTGTACTGGTTCCAGGAGCTCTGGTTTCAGGAACTTCTTCATGTAACAGGGCTGTATATGCTGGGTTTCCTTATTCTGCCTCTGCTCAGAATCAAACTTTGTCGACAAGTGCTTGTTTGGGGAAGCAAAAGTTTTGGGATTCACAGTACACTTTTTCCTCTCTTGGCTTGAGGGGTCTTTCTTTAGATCTGCTAACAGCATCTGAAAATCTCCCCATTCCTTAGGATCAGCTTTCACACACTTTGTGCCATACAAATGCTTGTGCCAACTGAGCTTCAGGGAGGCCGTGTCTGAATGGAATGCACTACAGATACTGTCTATTTCATAGTACGCCAGTTCGCTGTTTGGGTCGACAGTGGACAGATTGGTATCACAGTAAAGCTCCACACTTGACCTCTGCTTGGCAGCCCTGATAACGTCACGCTGTTTGCCTCCCTCGGCAGATACAGCGTCTGTCAGTGTTCTGCTGTCATCAAAGCAAAACACAACATTGTCTGTCCCTTGCTCTGTTTTCTGTGGTGAGTTATTACTCTGACATTTATGGCTATGACCCTTTGCACTCTGTTTCCTCACTCTACTGAGGGCAATAAGAAAGCCTATAATAATCACAATAGAAGAAACAGGAAGAATCACAGCTATGAGCCACAGAGGCGTGGTGCCCTGCGTCTCAGAGCATCTGTCATGGCTCTCTGTTGTGGAGGTACAAAGATCACAGGCCTGGTCAGTGACATTATGTAAACAGATGCATGACCTGTTCTGCCTGCCAGGTCCACACCTCCATCCATTTTGACAGTGTGCAGAGAGACATGTCATCATGGCTGTGTTGTCCTCAGAGCAGGGTGAGGGAACGCAGAAACCTGGAGAGCGGCAGCTTGATTGGACTAGAGTCGAGCTAGGCCAGATCTCGACCATCTCACTGTGTCCACTGACAGGCAGAGTGTAACCTGTCACTTTGAAATACTCCACGCACCCAGAGAGAGCTGTCATTTAACAAAAAATGTTTGTCAGTGTTAAGAACAGATGTCATATAACAATGAGTTCAGTGATGTCAGTCTAAAATTGTTACTAGCAGCCGACCATCAGTGTGCCTCAGCTGCATAACCTTTTTCACCAATCGCTTAGACATAAATCTAAAAAGTGGATCTAATTGTTTTTGCTAACCCCCCACCAAGGGAAGCATGTAAATGATTTTGCTCAGGAACCTAAAAGAACATGATACACCAGTTTCTCTGCTTCAATCGGCTTGTATGTATTGTGCTGGTGGATGAGGTTTATTCCTTGCACAGAGATTAATAATAATAGTGAGGTATGTGCACAGGAAGTACATACAGTAAAAGCAGATTAATTTATCGCCAACACCAAGAAGTGACTTGCTAATACATTGTAACTCAATAACTCTCTAGTCAAACCAAAAATATGAATTATCCTGAGTAAAATACAGTAATATGACTAAAATAATTCTGTAAATCTGCTGGCCTTTGTTTTATATCTGATCTGATTAAAACACCAAAATCATAACTAATTTGTCAGTGACATATATAACCCACCCGGCTGCTGGAGGTTTGAATCCCCTGGTGGAGCTGCCCCAAGAACAATCTTGTCCACAATAACAGGCGTGAGATCAAGACTGGTGGTGTTTATAACCGGTTTTGTATCCAGAAGAAGCAGAGTGTGCTGGCCATGGCTGAACAAGGAGAGAACATGCCAGACACCATCTGCCACTGGGGTGTCCACAATGGACTCTGACAGGTGTCCTGATGTGGTGTCTTTGGAAATGTACAGAGGTTTTCTATCCTTTATCTGAATTGGACAGAAAAAACAAAGGCTTACTGTTCCACCCTCACAAAAAGGAGACTGAGACGAGCAACAATCAACCAAAGTCCATTTCATGCCTACCGTAAGCACTGTATATCCTTTCCCTCGAAGAATAAACACCAACACTCCATTATCTTGGGTCTTGAACTTTATGTTAATCACTGGTAAATCTTTTGTGTTTGCTTCTTTATTAATTTCATCATCCAGCAAATCTCTTAGCAGGTAGTCTCTCTTGAATCGCTCCTTAATGACATATTCAATGTAATCATTCCCACTCAGTCGCAATACAAGCTCCTCTGACAGTTCTGTTAAAAAAGAAACACATTCAAGTGGGTAATGCCGAGCCATATTTCCAAAACAAAAAAATATGACTATTAAAAGATATTTTACAGTACCTGTGTCACAGTTGCTACCACTAAACAGACTTTTGCACTCGCAAATATAGTGAGACCAAAGATCACGGCACACACCATCATTCTTACATGGACTGCTGTGACATGGTGAAACTGTTGCCCGAGGACACCTGAAACAAAAATGAGATACCCAGAGAGGTTGATTGTGGAAATGCAAGAAGAAACATACAAAAGCAATACAGGGATAACTTATATGTTAAATAGAATAAAATATAATGTTCTGGAAATCCTTTACCCAAAATCTGGAAGCCCACTATTTGTTTACCTATAGCATTCACATGCTTACCTCTCAAGGATGTTATATGCTGCAAGTGCCATTGAAGGCCTCAATAGTATGCCATTCACGTTAATGTTTCGAATACACCCAACAAAGTCATGAGTTTTTATCTGAGCAGGATGCAGTAAAATAGATTCAATAGACCTTAATCCTCCAAATGTCATATTATTGCTGCCAACATCTAGTGTCCTAAGAGGAGGCAAAGCCAGAGAAAAAGACAATTGTGAGTCATGTTGATACAAGGCTAACGGCACAGAAATGGTGACTTATGAAAGAGCAGTAATTAGTAATTTATTGATACCTTTCTGAGCTACTGCCATCACTCTGAGAAAAACAAAATCCATTGTTGTCAACATCTGTACAATTGTCCACAAGAAGAGAACCCATCTGTTAAATGCAAAGAATTTGTAACGTGAATCTCATTGGGAAACTAACTCACTTCTCCCATTGCTCATTGAGAACTATCATTAACCAACAGTATCGTATGTTGTGTGCGTGTGTGTGTGTGTGTGCACATGTTTAAAACTCACATTTCCAATCCTCCTGGCAGTGATACTGTGAAAATGTCCATCTGCCACTTGCTTCTTTGTCTCCAGCCTCACGGGTCCTGACCCTAGGTCATAAGAGAGGTGTATGGTCCCGTTCAGTATTTCTAGTGCAAAGAATTCCTGGCTGGATGCTCCCCCTGGGTTGTACATGAGCAGGGAGTCCCTTTGCACTGTTGCAAGTTCTAGAGAGATTAAATTACTCCTCCGATCCAATGGGGGAAATTCCATGAAGGACAGCTCCTCAAAGCCATAACTGTACTCCTCACAATGGACTCCACTGACCCCTTACATGAAGATAGAAGAAGATAGAAGAACACACTTTACACAAGATGAACCAAGTGATATTATGTTTAACACAGAAATTCAGTTGAATTGTAGCTTGGTATGATAATATGACAATTCATGAAATGTAAGGATAATTCCTGTTTCGTCTTTTGGTTTTGCTCTGTTTTGTATTGGTCCTGTGATAAAACAAATATAAACATAAGATATGATGAAAAGCACAACAAAAAGGTAAGTGCAAAGACAAAATTCACTATTTGAGTGTTTAAAAGGCAGTAGCAGGATCAGGGGCCAAACCTAAATACTTCTTGGGTAAACAAAGCATATATAGCTCCTTATTGAGTCTGCTTCAAAATCCTACATCATCTTTTAGCTCACCTAACAAGACCAGCTCTTTCAGTTTAAAATCATGTTGTAGTGAGTTCCAAGTACAGTAGGGGGAGCAGAGTACCTGAAAGACCACACACGTGGACCTTAGGGACAGATAAAAACCTTTGCTGAGACTGTGCAAGGTAGTTAACATCAAATGTCTAGAGATGTCAGGGCACAATTAGGAAGCAGTGCCAGAATAGCCATATAGATAAAAGTATAACAATAAATAAGTCTTTGATAGTTCATAAGGTACGCAAATCAACCTGAGCTGAGATGGTAAAATTACTGAGTTTTACTGTGAGTAATGAATCTCAATTCTTATGGCATACAGTGTCTAAAGTGTGAAGACATTGGGAGGAGGCATATGAATATAAAATATTACCATCATAAAAAATGATCATAATGATGCAGCGATCAGTCTCTTTTGAGTTGCAAAAGAAAAATGTAACTTCTCATTTTAGCTTCAGTTTCCTCACAAGCTGATAGGTGGCCTGAAAAAAAGGCAGTCATCAACTATCTTCTAAGATCCTGACAATTACATGAAACAAACAGGAATTATCCTTTAAGCCAGGTCACTAACGCAGGTCAGACAGCATTATTATTACCAAAAGGGCAATGACAAGAGAATCCTGTCTGGGAATTGATGCAGTTGCCCTGGACACAGGGGGATGATCTACAGTGGTCTACGACCTGCTCACAGATTTCCCCTGAAAATAACAAATAAAGCCTGAAGGTCAAAATGATTGTGGCCGGTGCAAAACAACATGACTTTTAACAATGACAATGTTTACCTTCATAACCAGGAACACAATTACAGTGAAAGCCATCCTGTGTGTTCACACAATTCCCACCATTTTGGCACTTCGCCTTCAGGCATTCATCTACATCAGCAGAACATAAAGGGCCAGAGAAACCGCTCTGGCAATGACAGTAGAATCCCCCTGGATTATTCACACAAGTGCCTTCATTTTCACAGGGATTCCCCTCGCATTCATCAATGTCTGCTTCACACGACGCTCCAGTGAATCCAGCTGAACAGGTACAGTTGAAGATCTCCTTCTGTGGTGACACAAAGATAACTGCCGCGCTTTCCAGGACGGTAGAATCCTGACTGATGTAAATATTTTTGTTGCATGTTGCCCCATTTTGACAAGAGTTGGTGAGACACGGATCACTGGTGATGTGAGATATTGTCACATTGCTCTGAGACTCAAGTAATTTCTTATGGCCTACAGAGATACCAGTAGCAACTTCTCTACTAAGATATTGACCATTGTAATTTTTGACAGCAGCGAACAAAAGGATTTCGGTGCCAATGAGCTTGATTCCAAACACATGTGTCTTAGAGGCCTGCAGGTTAAAAAGACTGTCCAGAGCTTTTACAAACCTCAAATACTTGTGAGATAAGAACTCTTCCATTGAGGATGATGACACATAGAATAGTATGCAGCTGTTCATGGAGGCATTTGTGAAACCTTTGTAGTTTACGTAGACACTGTTGTTGACTGGGAAGTGAAGGTGGTCTGTTGCTTCAATAGTGATGTTGTATGTAGCCTCGCCTTGAAAAGGAGATGACCATAACTCACATGTCCCATTAGGGATACTGAACATATTAAGAGGCCCATTTTTGATGCTGCAGTTAAATCTGTCAGACTTGTCCTGATCCTCAGGATGGACATTACCGATCATGCCTCCTTGAAAAGAACTGCCAAAATATTTCACCTCAATGTAGATATGTCTAGACAATGAAGGATTATCGTTTTCATCCAGAACACTGATATGAAACATTGTTGTGGATGACAGTGGAGGGATCCCTGCATCCCTAACAGCCACCAGGACACGATATACAGAGTTTTCTTCCCGATCAACAGGCCCTGTGGTGAATAAAACTCCGTCAGCGGTCAATGAAAAACTACTCCACATTGAAGGCTTCACAAACCAATAGGTAAAAGGTCCCTGGTTTGGTGGCAGATCAGAATCAGATGCATTCAACCTGGCCACTATGGTACCTCGAGGCTGATTTTCCTTCACCTGAGCCTCAGTCAATGTCAATTTGGGGGCATTGTCGTTAATGTCACCAATAGTCACAACAACATTAGTGGTCCCAGTGGCTGGTGGAGAGCCATTATCACTGGCTGTAACAATCAAATTGTAAAGAGGCCACTCTTCTCTGTCCAGTGGTGCATTTACTGAAATAATTCCACTGGATGGATCAATAGCAAAAGAGGAATTTTCATTTCCATTTTCAATGCTAAAGGAGAAATGATTCCAGTCCATGACAGAGTCTTGATCCAGAGCACTCACTGTTATTACAGATGTCCCGACCATGCTGTCTTCGGTAACATTCGTCAAATAGAGAGCAGAGGTGAACTTTGGCGCATCATTCATGTCTATAATACTGATCTGGACCAACGCCTCATCTACATCCATGCCAGTAATAACACCCAAGTTCTTTGCAAGAACTGTTAGAACGGCATTGCTGTTGCCTTGCTTTCTCAAACTGCCAGTTGTGTATATTTCTCCAGAATGCCCATCAATTTCAAAGTCTGTATATTTGTTTTGGCTGAACATTAGGTAAAACACCCGTCCCTCAGAACCTTGGTCAAAATCTGTAGCTGTTACTTTTGCAAATCTAGTTCCAATAGGCACATTTGTGAATACTGAAAAGTTAAATTCTTTTTCCTTGAATATGGGGATGAACTCATTGACATCTGAGATATGGATGATAACATGTGCAACACTGAATAAAGGATGACCACCCATGTTTGATGCTTTGATTGTTATATCAAAGATCTGCTCTTGTTCATAATCGAAGACATCCATAGTGGTGATTGTGCCATTTCTTGAGTCAATTGCGAACTTATCAACATGTCCAGCGATGAGAGAGTAGGTTATTTGTGCATTTGTTCCTGAATCGGCATCAGTGGCCTTCACATGGAGGACAGTTGTTCCACTTTCAGAGTTTTCCGCCACTGAAGTGATGTACTCCGAGGTTGAAAAGACTGGAGGATTGTCATTCACATCCATAACTATCACAGTAACGTTTAACATACTTGTTTTAGATATCCAACCTCCATCCATGGCTTTGATTTCTAGATGATGAATGCCTTCCTTTTCAAAGTTAAGTTCTCTGATCAATGTCAGCAGCCCAGAGCCTTTTCCTACAGAGAATGGTAAATACAGATTTTCTGGCATTATACAGTATGTGAGCACACCATTGGCACCATGATCCCCATCCTCTGCTTGGATTTTTCCAATTACCGAACCTACTGGCAAGTCCTCAGGAACAGAAAAAGTAACATCTGATTCTGAAAAGCATGGCGAAAATTGATTCCTCCCAGTAATTTCAAAAGTAATTTCAGCATATGATGACAAAGGTGGATAGCCCTGATCCTTTGCCATAACTAATAATCTAAAAAATAAATTGAGGCTTTCCTCCAAACTTTGATTTAACATTACTTTACCATTGTCAGCCTGAATCCGAAAGAAATCAGATGCATTCCCTCCATTCAAAACATACTCAACATAATCAAGGCTCCTGTTACTGAAATCCTGATCTATTGCTGAAAACTGGACCACCTCGGTTCCTACAGCCATATAATAGGGGATAGTCATTAGCGGCTGTAAAGGCAAAAACATTGGTGGGTATTGGTTATATGGTACTAATCTCACTGTGACAGTGGTATTACTGTGCAGGGCAACACTACCGCAATCAAATGCAAAAACTGTAAAGCTAAAAAGTTCATAAGCAGAATTATGTAAAGTCATTTGCTGCTTGGTATAGATATCACCAGAGGAGGCATTCACCCAAAACTCCTCATTTGGGGGGTTAATAACATATAAAATTTGACTGTTTTGTCCCATGTCTGCATCCGTTGCAAGAACTTGCATAACAAACACCTCTTCACCTTTGGTTTCAGGGAGGACAGTGGTGTAGAAGTGATCGAAAAATACCGGGCTATTGTCATTGATGTCTGTAATGACTATAGTGACGTCTGTGCTTATGCTCCATGCTGAATCATTTGCATTCACTTTCACGATATAATGATCTTGCGTCTCTCTGTCCAGAGGTTTCACAACAGTTATGTAACCATTGGTGATATCAATACTGAATGGTATATCATCACTTTGGTCAATTATTGAATACGAAATCACATCATTGGCATCAGTATCATCATCAGTTGAGACAATTTGTATAACAGTGTGTCCAGTAGGGGTATCCTCTGGTATCTCTGTGAGAAAAATCTGTGAAAAACGAGGTGCGTTGTCATTTCTGTCTAAAACAACGATGATGACAGTTGCTCTATCTTTATGAACAGGGTTGTCTGGCTCTGTAGATTCAACTGTTAAATTGTACTCAGGGATATACTCTCTATCTAAACTTAAGGTGGTGCTCAACACACCGTTTTCAGGGTCAATTGTGAAAACACTATCAAAGTTTCCCTCTGTAATTTTATACTGCACCGTGCCATAACTTCCAGAATCAGCATCAATGGCAAGAACATCACAAACCCAAGTAGGTGGGGAATTCTCAAAAACCTCACACCTGTACTCAACTTGAGTGAACTGTGGAAAGTTATCATTTACATCACTGATGTTTATGTGAATTTCCACAAATGATGAGAAAGGGGGAGAGCCAGAGTCTCTGGCTTCTATCAGCAATGTAAAGTCCTTGTTGTTCTCATGATCCAGGGGATTCTCAACTGTTAACTCACCACTTGATTGGTGTATATGAAACATCTCCTCAAAGTTTCCAGAGGCCAGATAAAAAGAAATTGGGTCCGCTCTAGGACTTGCTGCAGAGAACACAGCCACTAATGTTCCCACTGGCGCATCCTCAGACAGAGAATATAAAAGAACATCCACGTGTATCACCGGAAAGTCTGAGGCGTTCTGAAACCTGATACTAACGGTAGTGGTGTCAAATTTAGGATTTTCTCCACCATCTTCCACATGTAGATTGATTGTGACGCCCTCTAGTCTCCTGACAGCACTTGAAGTGAATACAGTGCCACTATGTGGATTGATGGAAAACAGATCTGCACTTTGTCCAGATATCGAAAACTGAAGTTCTGCATTCATCTCAGTGTCTCCATCTGTTGCTCTCACTGCACAAACAACTGAGCCTGTGAACAAAACGAAACAAAATCTGATCACAATCCTATTTTTCAAGACCATGTTATTCAGGATGAAATCTATAGTCAAGTGGAAGTGAGCACCCTCACCTGGAGCCATGTCAGTGGGCACATAGGCCACATAAGGACTGTTGAGAAACTGGGGCCAGTGGTCATTAATATCACCAACCAGCACAGTAACAACCACTGAGCTTGATAGAGGATGGGTAGGATGCTTATCACTGCCAATCACTATCAACCTGTAAATGGCCACTGTCTCTCTGTCCAGAACATCAGTTGTAAACAGCTCCCCAGATGTTTCTTCAATGGAAAAAGGTGCATCAAGATTTTCAATGAAATACCTGAAGTAGAGTCAAATAATGATATCAGTGTAGAACATAATTTAAGGAAACATATCTAGCATGCTAGAATAATTCCCAATTGTTCTAATGCAACTATTTCAGCCTTTTTCTCCAGGGGCACATATTTTCAAATATTTTTTCTTTTTGACTTAAACCTGAATAGTCAGGCTTTTCGTGTAGGCTTGTCTAACAAAGTTAACCCTGTTTTTAGGCTACTGTACTTCAAGCCTATGGTATTTTTTCTCAGAGTAACTTATGTTTCAGGCACAGTGGTATCAAAGAGACAGAGAGAGGCTTTGGTATCTAATTTTGATTTCCCCGCCCACCAGTCAAACATTGTTCTAATGCTTTTAAATGACTTTGGGATGTGACATCTTTACCTTATTTCTCCACTGACACCCTCATCAATGTCGGATGCTGTTATCATGGCAAACACAGTGTCTACAGGGCTGTCCTCAGATACTATGGTGTTGTAGACATCCTCAGTAAACTCTGGACTGTTATCATTCATATCATCCACTATGACATGTATGCTTGCAGTACCTGTTAGAGGTGGTAATCCTTAAAGTGACAAAACAACATTAATTATCCATCTGTTCCAGTATTTTTATAAAATCAAAAGAATATAATAGTACAGTTTATCACACTGTAACATAAATCAAAATTACCTGCATCAACAGCGATAATAGTTATGCTGTACAATGATTCCCTCTCCCTGTCCAGGCTGTGTAAAATTTGAAACGTGCCGTTAGGAGTGACGGAGAACAAACCCTCTCCATTTCCCTTCTGTATAAAATAGGTAAGCTGACTGTTGACACCTAAATCTTCATCCAAAGCTGAAACCTAGTCAAAGACAAAAACAATCCACAACCGAATATCAAAACTTTGTATCATCAGTGCTCAGTTAATTCTTCGGTTCACCAGCAGTACCTGATGTGTAAGCTGAGCGAGGTCCTCTTCATTCTCCATTACATGTATTGTCAGTGTTGCTGGAGAAAAGAGGGGTGCGAAGTCATTGACGTCCAAGACAGTGACACTGATAGCAGCAGTGGCAGATCTGGGTATGATGCCCCGATCTACAGCCGTTATGATTAACGTGTAGTTGGACTCCCTCTCCCTGTCCAGTTTATCCATGATTATGACAACACCTCGAACTGCGTCCACCGCAAACGGACTCCTAGGGGACAGCAGATATCGCACCTGTCCATTCGCCCCAATGTCTAGATCATGAGCCTGAACCTGAAACAGGCTGGTTCCTCGGGGGAGATCCTCTCTTACTGTCAGGCTGTAGGTACTTTGTGAGAACATAGGGTCATGGTCGTTTGCATCCTCAACATGCACCGTCAGCTCCATAGAGGTTGCCATCCAGGGTGATCCTTTATCAGTGGCTGTTACAGTGATGGTTAGCCTATCAACCCGCTCCCTGTCTAATGTCTCCTGCAGGTATAGGCTTCCACTTTTATTGTCAATGCTGAACACACCAGCAGAAGTGCCATTTAAATAATATAAAACCTCCCCATTGGATCCAACGTCTGCATCCTCAGCATATATGGTCATTACAACAGATTGAAGTGCAGTGTCCTCCGGTATACTGACATCCCCGGCTGACACAAAAGACGGAGCATTGTCATTGACATCATCAACCAAAACGATAACATGTGCTGTGCTGTTGAACTGTAAAGACAAAGGCTGGGCACAGTCATTGGCTGTCACAGTCAGATTGTAGGATGATCTTCTCTCTCTGTCTAACTCTGTGTTCAGGCATAAAATACCACTGGGGTTTATAAAGAATATATTCTCTTCATCGGCAGTGACCACTTTCAGGTGCAAGTCGCCATTCTCACCTACCAGAAAAGAAAAGACAATGCTTGCCTTAGATTATGACACACGATGAAATATTGAAATATACGTATAATCAATAGGTGCACTATATATCAACCAAGGAAATAAAGCTTCTGCACATTACATTGCAGTCATTTAGCAGATGCTTTTATCCAAAGCAACTTACAAGGGTGATAGTTAACACTATGTGGGGATCGAACCCACGACCCTGAGGCCATGCTCTACTGAGCTGTCTGGGCCAGTCTGTCACAGTCAGTTAGTCACATCACTGATCCTGAGACCTATTGCATATCTTAATAATGTACTTTAAGGATTCAATCAAGTGCAGAAAGCAACAAACAAAAAGGGACAAGGATAGGACTAGGCCTCACTGGAAGTTTGTTTTTTTTTCCTCTCAAAAAATGTCCGTCCAATACATCTTCAAGACAATTCTATCAAAATAGCTTGTTGAAGTACAAAAATGAAATAAATATAGAAAAAAAGAACAATAAGACAAACAATATATAATAATAATTTAAAAAGTGTCTTAGGTTGCTTCCCTGAAGTCTTGGGCCTCCTACTCATATAAATAAATAAATAAATGAATAAATAAATAAATAAATGAATGAATGAATCCGAGTGAATTAACATGACAAAATAACAAAATAGGCTACCATAATTATGCAGACGACATCCAAATTCACATCTATACAATGTTGTAAGATTCTAAGATTATATAATATTTAAAATCGCTATCGTTCACTTACCATCATCTTTATCTGAGACATTCAAGGAAAGGAAACAAGTGCCAACACGTGTGTTTTCCGGCAGTGACGCAGAATAGGTATCCTGACTAAAAATGGGGGGGTTGTCGTTCACATCCAACACATTAAAGTACACCCGGACACTGGATACCTGCGAATCCCCCTGCTGCACCGCCACTCTGAGAATGTAGAACCTTTGTGTTTCAAAGTCCAGGCTGCGGGATAATAGGAACTCCCCAGAGTGTGTGTTGAGGAGGAACAGGTTTTCTCCGCCATCCTCCTGCACTGAGTATATGATAGGCGTGAGACTCTCATACATTGTCTCCACCTTTCCCACCACTGTTCCTGTCAACACATGGGATAAGGCATATTTATTGGGTGATCTAATGACTGTGGAGTGAAAACAAAACCTTCGCCAACATGATTGTCTTGAGGTGCCATACATATAAAAAGAATCACAATCACAAATCACAGGTTGAATATTATAATTTAAAAAACTTTCATAAATTATTGCAATTAACTGACTTATGTTAGACAGTAGATACATTACAACCTAATTTGCACGCCTTGGTGGTACACACTTGACTAACCTGGTAGTGTGTCTTCTTCTACTTCAAATGAATAGACAGATTTGGAGAAAGCCATCTGTGTTCTCCATCTGTTATGAGAGTGCAAGCTGGCTGTGTCATACTTGGGCACAGCATCACCAGATGTATAATACCAGGAGGGAAGCGTATGCTGCCCCAGGACAATATCAGCATACTGCCTCTTGCTGCTTGCATTTACTCTACTTGCAGATGCAGATTTAGGAGTGGATGCAATGTTAAGTGCCTGTGGAATCATACAATGAATTTAAAATGCTGCGAGAGGAAATATCCCTTCTGAGGATAAAATAATTAATGTTTGTACAAATTAAAATGTTAACTTCTTTTCCTTTTGAGAGAAAATGTTTTGTTAAACTGGAACTGAACATAAATAGGCAAAGGTCCAAAACCAACATATAGAGGAGAATGTATCTATTATTTTTTGTCTAAAATTGCTGAAGTTGTATTTCCAAACCTCATTCATCAATCTAGCTCAGTATTTAATTATGTTATAACTTTAAATATCACTTCTGCTTAATTTAGGATGCAAAATTCAAGCAATGACTGATAAATTTCAACATACATTTTAATTATATCATACATCTATCCCCACTACTAAACATCAGCTAAAATGAAACAGACCAACTTACCAGAAAATGAAACAGTAAAATTGCATATTTCCTCCATTTTCCAGAAGAGTCCATTATCAAGTTTACTTGCTAAGTCCACCTTTTACTTGGTCATAATTACACACTCAAGTATGGGAATCATATCCTATATATATATATATATTAAATAAAGAAGGCCTGGTGTTAAAGTGAAGTCCTGGGAACCGCATGGCACTACCTCCACACAACACTAGCAAATGGAAAACTATAAAAGCTGTATCCATAGTGATTACTCAATCTTCTCAGCCTGTAATCCTGAGTGGCACGCCCCTTTGACATATATCCTTTGCAGATCCTGTGTCAGAAAAATTCCTTCGGTGGTCCAAAGTGCAGCAGATTGAAGTTTTGTTGCCATTTTAGAATGATGTGTTTCAGTCACAAGAAAGCAGTCCACAACCTTGAAATTGGATTTTTCTACATATTCTTTCCTCAGAAACAAAGTTCTGAGAACTAAAAAAATCGGCATATTAAATAGCCTTTGTTTTGGTGAATCATTCCATTTTAAATTCTCTCCATGGATTTGCTAGTGTAATTCAGAGGTTCCTTAATGTACAATGAAATGGACTATTTTAAAAGTTGCTTCCAGTACGGTAGCCTAGGGTGATCCTTTCTTTGGCGCATGTCAGATGGGGGCTTCATTCAAACTGCAGGGCATTCATTCAGTGGGTGAAAGGAGAGGAAAGAAGAAAAAACTGCCAGACTGAAGCACAGACTTAAAAAGGGAGCAGGGTCGAATAACACTACAGCGCAGAATGTTAAAATTGGTCTAGGTTATGATTAACAGATTCAGTGTCCCAACATGATTGAAATCTATTTAACAAGCTTAGTTTCTAGTTTATTGGTGCAACTGGAAAAACCTAATTAGGCTATGCAACTTGTATCAACAAGATATTGATACAATATTATACTAATGAACCAACCTCTCTGTTTGTGTTATTTCAAAAAAATTGCATTTATGGATTGCTAAGAAAAGGCTGAGAGGGTGCTAATATCTAGTTATTATTTTAAAACATGATGTAACTGGTAAACACCAGGGCAGGACAACCATTACTGCAATATTTTGTATAAAAATAACTAGTGTAGTCCAAATGTTGAGTATACAAGAACATTCTCTGGATAAAAAGGCTGTTGGACTCCTTGAAAGGAGAACACTGAGGTTTCAGTCATATTTGCAAACACCTTTGAGAGGGAGACAGTTCTTTGTATGGCAAAGGGCAATGCTGCTGAGAAAAGTCTGATAAATGGATATGTGAGCCCCCTTTAAGTGACTTGTGAGGCCACTGTGACTGTGAGACTATCTCCAATTACAGGCAGAGGGAACTCTATCCCAGCATTGGCTCACAAAAGATCCCTGCTGTGGGCTCACTGGGGAAACACACACACAACACAGTACTTTGCTCCGGATACTTTGGCTACACTGAAAATGGACGCACACTTAATTTCATGTTCATGTGTAAATGGGGTCAAAATAATTCAAGTTAGGGCTCATCCCTTTAAACAAAAACACTATAAATTGTGATGTATGGATCATTTGTCTTTTGTTTGCATTGTGTATCCTTATACTGGTGCCACCTTCTGGATTCAGATTGCGCAGATTGCAGCTTTTCAGACACACAGGTGAAATAGAGGAGACAGAACTATGAAACCATAGCATGAGTTGGGATGTGAACCTATGCAGTTATACAGATATGAAAATTTGGGGCACTCAGTAGCATTAAATTCTTTTCAAAGAACATCCCATACTATTGTTTGAAACTAAATTAAATAGTGTAAAAGATGAGCATATTTCCCAGTAAGGCAAAATAAGGTTTGAATTTGTGTTAATTATAAATTGTGCTGTGGAAAATTGCTCTTCTGCTGGCAAAATATAACTGCCTGAAAATAAACTATACAGCATGTAGTGTTATTACAGAGCCAAATGATGCTACAGCAAGGAAACCTAAAAATACAAAGTAGAGGTTAAAAGTGTGCTCATCATCTTTTCATCATTTTATGTATAATTGAACAGCGGAAACAAGAATCCACTTATACACCGGTCAGGTCAGGTCAGCTATGAATATATATTTTTTTTTTTTAAATGAAAAGCCTCAAACTCAATCAAGATTGTATGCATTATTTAAACATAAATCTGAAAGGCTAGAGGTTCTCAAAGTTGGGCTGCTGGTGGTATATTGGTAGCCTAGCTGTAGTCATGGTGATAACTGATGGTGCAGAGAAGAAAAACAAAGTTAATTTCTTTAAAAAAAAAAACAACAACCTTTATTGAAGACATTCTTGAATGTCAACAGCTGCATCTGATATTAGAGTGGTATTCAAAGAATAAAAAGACAACACATGAAAAAATATTCTTCAAAACAAGGAAAAATACACAACCAACTCAGAAATTTCATTTTTGAGTTGCACACCTAAAGACTACTTCCATATTGATTTAGTCTTCCTAAATTGTTACATAATATGGCAGGGATAAAGAACTACCACTAGAAAAATCCGAACTTAAGATATGTAGTGTTAACTTTACAAAAAAGGAGGATAACACTGTACATCTTAAAAACATTAAATATACACATGTTCTTGTTCAGTCTGACTTTTGTTTCAAGACAGTGAATTGAGTATAGTAGGATTATATGGCATAAACAAAACTTCAGGTTCCATTACTAGGCAATCTACTCATCATCGTCATCCTCGTCATCATCCTCCTCATCTCCCTCATCTTCTTCCTCATCCTCATCTTCATCCTCAGCTGCAGCAGCTGATCCTGAATCCACTTTCCCCTTTGTACGGTAAGCATTGATATCCTGTGGAATGCAAGAGAAAGTTGTTTGGTACACAGAAGCCTGTTATTTTAGTAAAGAAACCCAATAGACTAATCAATTTGAACTCCTTAAATAAAATGTGATGAAATGAAAAACACAAGCTCTAGCTTTAATTCTCTGATCCCTATTTACCTTGTCATATTTCTCCTTCAACTTGGCAGCCCTCTTCTCATATGGCTGCTTGTCTTCGGCAGCTGAGCTGTTCCACATCTCTCCCAACTTCTTTGCAGTGTCTCCAATGGTGAGCCCAGGATGCTCACTCTTCACCTTGGGGCGGAAGTCTGCACAGAATAAGAAGAATGCAGACCTAGGGAACAAATGATTTGTCAGTGGCCAATTAACCTAACCAATTCAGCGTCTGTCAGCAAATGCATATTAGTCTGTAAAAAGGTAATCATGGTACATACGGTGGTCTCTTAGGAGCATTGGGATCCTTGAATCGCTTCTTCTTCTGGCCCTTGGGTGGAATGTAGTTCTTCATTTCCCTCTCATAGCGGACCTTGTCTTGTTTCGCCATATCCTCAAACTTGCCCTTCTCTTTAGGAGTCATTGGCTTAGGACACGCACAAACACTATTAACACCCATTCATCATGTAACAATGATAATACATTTTGAAATAAAAACAGAATAAAGAAAACAAATGCCATCACAGGATGAAGTAGTAATGAATCTACCTTCCATCGCTCAGAGCATTTCTTGGAGAACTCTGCAAAGTTGACACTTGCTTCAGGATGTTTCTTCTTATGCTCCTCCCGACATGTTTGCACAAAGTAGGCATATGAGGACATTTTGCCTCTTGGCTTCCTTGGATCTTTCACCATCTTGGATTACTTAATGGGAGGAAAGAGGTTTTGAGTGAAATGTATCCAAGTCTACTACACAACAGCAGTGGCTATGTCTAAATATCCCTGTGCTCAATTGTCTGTCTCTGCTTTGTCAGTTCCCTCTATTGTTTAGATGGGTGGAAGGAGGGGGGTGTGGGGGTTGACTGATGATCTATTGTATGTAGAGACCAACATGCTGCTTCTTAAAATACCGCATTTAACTCCAATTGAGCTAAATGATTGTTTTACAGCATCTATTTAATGTTACATTGATATATCTAAATCAAGCAAGAAAAAACTGCACAGTATGCAACATTATCTAGCAGAATCGTATTGTGATAACGTCTGTAGCATTGTAGATGCATATATTAACGTTAGCATTAGCTTCCATCTGTCCTACCGTCTTTGCTCGTTCACTAGCGTTAGCCATTATGGCTCCTCTCTTGCTTTGTGTCCTCTCGCTGTTAGCGTCACCATTGGCTTAGCCACATAGCTAGCTGGCTAATGTTAGCAAGCACTGGTTTTCATGATGACTCTCAAATATCTGATTAGATAGCATTGGCTAGGATGCTGCTACGATAACTCTTACAAGCTTTTCCGTCGTTTTAACGTCTTAGTCAGTTAGCGAACGTTAGTTCACCAGGTTAACATTAGTTATTTAACGTTGAGTGAATTAAAGCAGCGGGCGACTTCGGAGAAAGAAGCTCGTGCCTCGGCTCCAGCCAGCTTTGTTAACCGACGTTAATTTCCTAGCTAGCGTTAGCTTTTGTGATATGGATGAGGCCAGATCTTACCAGCTACCATTGTCGGCTCGTAGCCACCCGTTACATATTAGCGGACGTTGGGCTAGTCTTCGGGTGAGTTAACCGTTAAAACATACATCTCACTTGGTCTTGATAGCGTTCTTTATTGGCCCAACTAACTAAAGCTAAAGTGTTTGTTACCATTAGAAAGCGATTTATACCGTGTTAGCGATCTAACTACTAACCAGCTCAGTCATTCAGCTAAAAATGTACACTGCCAAAAAAATTACAAAATGCATTACTGTACACAGTTTCAGTCATAAAATGTACGAACTATTCACTTTGTTAACCAGTTGTCAAGTGTGATGCTGCTTACCCCAATAATGCTATGAGGCCAGCTGTACGTCGCAAACAATGGGCAGAAAAACACCGTCAGTGCGCGGTCTTTTGGTTGTGAAGTGCTCTGTTCATTCTGGGTGTTGGGCTCCGGCTACTGGGCATTGGCTGCCGCCAATGTTTGGAGTATCTTATTGGACACTTGCTCTCCAAGCCCTGCATGTTGTATGATTGGTTGTCTGACAAACAGAACGGGGTTGATGGCGCTAAAATTGAATGAAGACCCAGTAGTAGCAGACGGATTTCACCAGTGTAAAGATGCACAGCAGAATCTAATTTTACACAACCCGCGAGACACAAACAAAATGCACTGTCGAAATGTGGAGAAATAGGATTTCGCAGTGAGAACATTCTTGTCAGTGTCTGTCCTCATTATTTGCAGCCAATTTAAAATTTTGCATGTTGCTGTTGAGCATCGCTTTTCGGGGTTTCAGAACCACGGAGCTGTTCACTGTCTGTAGCTCCCCTACTTTGGTTTAGATAGATAGATGGATGGATGGATGGATGGATGGATGGCTCTTTATTGTCCCGAGGGGAAATTGCAGTTTGCAGCAGTACAAGACAAGACAAGATAGAGGCACACATCACTATATAATAAACAACTTTGGTCAACTGGCTGTATAAAATATATACAAAGAAAGAGAAATATACAAAAAAAATATAAAAGTAGTGCAAGTAATAATAAGTTAGTGCAATTTACAGTTGTGCAATTTGGTCAAGGTAGGTGCGTGCGTGTGTGTTTTTCTGAGTAGGTTATCAAGGCTGAATTATGAATTTATGACTACGAGAAGGAACACCGACCCACCGTCTAGCTTGACAAGGCCTCAAGAATTTAACCATTTCACTGCCACAAAAATGAGTCGATTAAACGAGCGGTTGGAAGTGTAACTAACTAAAATAAATGACAAGACAGGCCATGAATGAGACCTGCTCTGATGTAGGCGGCTGGATCTTTAATGCAACACGTCCTGCTGTGGTGGCCATTCAAATGTTGCAGACTGCGTCTCCATAACGACAGCGCACATAACATAGCATCTGCCTGGGTCAATCTCTGCCTCCGTGGCATAGATACAGGCAGCGTAGCCTAACGCAAAAGATTTCAGCGGAGCAGAGCTTTCATGGGGAACGTGCAGGAATTTGAAATGTCTGCGTCACCACCACTGTCCACCACGACAGCACCAAAACACCGATGGTAGCCAGTGGTAATGTTAAAGCAGGAAAGGCAATGCTGTAAAATTATTTAGCTTTATTATTTTCAATTGTAAAAATGCTGATACATAATTTCTAATAAAACAATGGTGGGACCCATATGAAACATCTCAGAGAAGAGAATTTATCTACCGGCCAAACCCAGCTACAGAGGCTCTATGGTAGCATATACTGTTGTCCTGGCTTTTAGGCTTGCCATAAATTATCAAAATGTTTCAGTATTTATGCATCTGTGTGTGTGTGCCTGTATGTTTGCCTCTCTGCCTTTCTGTCTTGTCTGTTTGTGTATGTTTTTGCACAGGTCTCCAACAAAATCATCAAAATTCATATTCACTGTCAGCACCTATGGGTGCAACTTTATACAATGATGATTTTTGCTGGAATCCAGCCCCTAAACCTGAATGCGTTCGCACAGGAACAGCTTCAGGACAGAGGAGAAACAACCCACATCCTACTCAGGTTGGTATTTAGGCTGGATTTCCCTAAGCTTAAAGATTTATATGTATTTATTGCCATGCAAGGCCCCTCACAGTGAACAGTAACCTTTATCCAATCTATTCTCCCCCAAGTATTTCATGATGTGGAGGCTGACTAAGGACACTACACAAATCTCTGCAGATGTCAGATTCCCTTGGAAATGTCCACCATGTGAGGAGGACATCTGTAAGGCTATGACAGCTCAGCACCGCAGCACCTACAGAACTGACTTCATGGACATACCTCAAGGTAGAGAAACCTGTTATGTCTGGGTTACATGAAAACATCACACACAATAAGTAATAAGATTCAAGTGCTCCTTTCTGTCATGGACCTTGTTCGACAGGATGTGATTACATTAATGATGCAGAAGGGCAACTTGCACCTTTGCTCAGCAGGTGTCAAGTGCCTTGCTTCACTGGCACAGAAATTAGAGACAGCTACCGCCAGCCAAAGCAAATATCTGAACTGCAAGGCAACCAATTTCACAATGGCTGTAATGCACATCATAAGGTGCCCTGCCAGGGTATCGGTAAGTGTGACGATGCATGTGAACACAGTAAAATAGTGACTACAATTCACTAATCACAACGATTTCTATGAGTGGATTGGATGAATGGATTCTCCTCTGTGTTGCAGTTCAAGTGTTTTTCCAAGTCACATCCGCAAGCAACAGAAAGGGTCGGACTTGACAACCTACGACAGCTTCTTTGGAAAGAGAACCACTAATGTCACATCTGTGCTAAAGTCTCTACAGCCCTGGGAGCTGCAGCAGTTTTGAAAAATTGTACCTGAAAAGGGTTAGGATCAAATGATGGCTTTGAACTGTCAAACATTTTAACAGACTGACTGGTGATTCCTGATGAAAATTTGAACAGACAACTGCAGCTCTGGAAAAAAATAAGAGACTTTTCAGTACATTGTACACTTTTCAGACAAGTCATCTTTTTTGTAATCCCCTTCTCAGACAAAAACTTTTACATTGTAGCAGTCACATGAAAACCTCTCAATTCCAATTTGAGTGTTTGCTAACTTCTATGTTATGTTATATGGTCCTCTATGTGCCAAGTAAGTATAAGGACCTCTAAAGTTTGTAATTTCAAAGACATTATCAGTTTCTCTGGTTTTAATATTTATAGGTATGTGTTTAAAATGAACATTTTTGTTTTATTCTATAAACTACTGACCTGAATTGTGCCTGTGTTGGAATTCAACAGACACTAGAAGGGAATGGCTGCCATACATGTAGAGATGCTGATTTAAGAAAAATTTGGAGTGGTCTCTTAATTTTTTTCAGAGCTGTAACTCATGTTGTATTTTGGCTTTGCAGAAAAGGACGATGTAAAAACATTTTTCAGTAGCCGTGATCATCCTAACCATGGGGAGAAAGTGAAGCAACTTCCTGCTGGCACACTTAATCTGACGCACCAGAGTGGATATCAAGTTGGCTCACTGAGCTCACCTCCCTTCAGCACCAAAAAAGCACTTTTGCGGATCTGTGTTCATAGTATGATACAGCAGTCATTGCTGTGTCATCATTGTGCTGTAACTTGTGTTTACTGATAATTAAACTTCTCTGGCTCATGAAAAGATAAATACGTCTGCCTACATGTTTCATCAGTATCCAGCATGTTTCCAGCTTCATATCTTGATGAAGTTAGAATCAAACTCAGTGTTTGGTACATCAATGCACTCTCGCTGCACAGTGTATCACCAACTAACCAAGTGTGTTATGTTAGTTGTTCATCAGAGTACTGTATGCTCCTGTAAGGCTTTGTGTCACAGCCTGGCTCCTAGGCTATGACAAATACGGGAATGGACACAGTGGATGGCGGTAATTTAAGAGTGTTTATTGTAATAAAGTAAACAACTGAAGAAATAACTACAAATATGGAGTGTGTCAGTCAGTAACATCAGCAGCGTAAATGTGGATGCGTGAGCAGCAGGGTGTAAGGTGTTGTAAAGCAGAAACAATGCTAAAGCCAAACAAAGCAAAAAAAACTCCGGCTGGCCAGGAGGAGTCCAGGTGAGAGAGAGAGAGAGTGAACCGCGCTGGAAGTTGGCCTTTTATCCCATGTGAGCACTAGGCGCAGGTGTTCTGACGCCACGCCCGCCTTCCTCTGGTACCTTCATGGACACGTAGGAAAACACAGTATCTCATAACCACACCAGCATCGACACAGTGGGTTAGGTTAGGCAGGGGCTGTCACATTTGTAAAATGGATAATAAGGATCACATGTTTAATTCGCTCATGGGTGCCTAGTGAAAATAATAATCATCAGCATTAAGAAGATGCACCTTCAAATCGATACTTTAATAGATAAATTGGGGATTCACTGAAGAACACAATATTCTACCAGTTACAAACTAGATTCAACGGTGAAGTTTACTGATAAAAATGTTTTTGTGTGCTCTTGTGTGTAGTTGTTTCAGAGGTTCATTTTGTTATGCTGGGTTTCTTAGTTACCAGAGCCACCCATCTTGCCCAGGTGTAACATTAGAGTGAGTGTCAGGTAGACTAGCGTGAGACCTGACTGATCAACGTCTGTTTGGATGTCTGACCAAGGGAATGTGCAGCATTAAACTTTGCTTTTTACTACATCCCAACGTTGAAGGTACAGACACAGACAGCAAGGATGCCATTGGGGAAAATAACTCGTCCTTCCACAGCTTCAGGAAAATTAGAAACTCTACATGTCCCCAGGTAATCGGCTGCTCTGTTACTTTCCTCTGAAGTTGCCTCAATGGCATTGTAGATCATATGTTTTGTTAAGCAGTGTTCCAACTTAATCTCCAAGTTTATCTTCATTTTGACTTTTTTACACTGGGAGCTTTAATCTCAGCATAGCGAGGGGATGGTGATGCCTCTCTACAGTGAGAGATCTCTGTTGTTCAGAAAGTGTTTACTGTTGTCACGGTGCTGTGGAGTTGCCATCAGTGGCAGCACTGAGTAGTTACCGTGTAATACTGTTAGTCTAGTTACCTGGAGCTCATAATCACATTCCCAAAGTTAAATATATTTCAGTGCATTTTTCCCTTCCCTCCTTCTATTTCTAGATTTGTTGCGTTGTAAATTGTGTCAATTGTCTCAAGTTTATTGATAACCTCACAGATACATTAAGTTAATTCACATTTACTTCTGTTGAGGGAGCAAACAATTATTTGTTGATATTTAACCATAATTATGTAATATGAGAACAATGTAAACTGTTCCTACAGTCATGGAAAACCTAGAAAAGTTATAGATTTAAAAAGTTCAACAAAGAAAATCAAGACCTGGAAAGGTTATGGATAAAGGAAACATAGGCATTAGGTTTCATATAGTCATGGAAATGTGTTCATCTTTTTTCCAACCAGTGAAATGTTTAATGTCAAGCTTGTTGATCCACTTACCTTTAAGGACTAAAAACCCACCAAATCAGAAATTGTATATTTATAGCCAGAAATGAGACCTGGGATATTCAGATCAGCTATTATAAAAAAATATGACATTAGCAACATACACTCTAACAAATACTGGTACTCGACATTTTGCTATATAGTTATATATATAGTTAATAGTCTTGGAAAAGTACTGGAATTTGATTAGCAAAAAGGTGTAGAAACCATGAGTTTAACAACAAATGCATATATTTAATCAAAATAACTGAAAAAAGCTCAAATCCTCCAGCATCCTGTCTGAATTGGGGAGTACAGGAGAGAGGACAATAAATACTTCTGGGCCAGGAGGTCGGGCTGAGAAAGCAACAGATGAGTTCCTGGCACCAATAAGAGTAGTGGGAAACTCTGAGGGCAGAAAACAGCCACCTGAATGGTTTGTGCGAGAACTGCTGAAACAGAACAGGCGACGGCACTCTGTTACACTTGGAGATAAGACTCAATTTAGGACACGGCTCCACCACAATGCTGGTTCAACTCGCAGCCTCTGCAGCCTTAAGGTACGGCTTTTAAAACGTCTATCCGGATATGAAGTCAGATGTCAGCCCAATCCATTTAAGTGTCAACCAACCTATCTTTCCATTTAAAACTGTCTGTCTCATTCTGCACTATGTAATACCAGAGTTAGATTCTTGGCCTTACCCAGTCAACCTAGCACTGTAACCTCAAGGTGTCACTAGAGTGTCACATGTGCTCTTGTGTCTTCTCAGAGGTCTAAAAATAAACTACAGTTGAGGTAAACCTCACAAGCGGCATCAATGTAAGGTAATGCCAAAAATGCCATTTTAAATTAAGTTCATGGTCAATTTACTCATCGCCTGACAGCACATTGGGCCTGACAATCTATCACGACGGCCAAGATGGCCATGTTTTGGGCCAAAGTAAAACAAACACAATTGCTGTGCCATCTACTTAAAAGGATTCCAAAAGATTCAAATTCAATCTTTCAAGCTGACAGAAATGATGGAATGACCCAGGAGGGTAGTACAAATACATTGGCTGAAGTTTGTGGGGTTTAGCTGCAAAAGCCAGTCACCCTCTCCTGCTTAATGTAATGAGAAATTTGCCATAACAGATTAAGCAGAACAGCCGCAGGAATTCAAAGTTATGCAGTTCAAATAAAGGGATTTAGAAAGCAGATGGGGTTATATGAACACTCTCAGTATATCCATCATGCTACACTAGACACTGACTGATTAAGCAATTAATCTCTACAATTCAGGAGATACCGTGGGGAAACATGATTCTAGTTGCATCCTTGAGGAATTAGGCTGTTTATCCCTGTTATTTATTAATGATAGATCAAAGGGTGTCATGGATGAAGGACCCGTTGCTAGGAAACCATGGCAAATTGAAGAGAGGCCATTAACACAGAGAGCATGGCCTGTCATCTGCCCTTCCACTAGCTTCTCTGGGATATTTGCGCGGGGTCCCTTTCTCCCTGGTGGCCTTACATATTGCCATTAATACTCAAAGGTGGCCAGCTAATTATATGTGTTGATGTGGTGGACAGTGTTGACATCCACTCTTAACATCCTCTCTCTAACTTTGTGTTGCATTTTTAGCACTCAGAATTAATTAACTGGCTGGTGAGTGGTCTTGCATGGGCTGAAAAAAATTGAGCATGTTTGTGTGTTAATTTTGATAATAGGTTTTATTGTTCAAGCTTATCGCTCGTTTTTTGTTCCTAATGGGTCTTGTTGTAATAACCATTTTGCATGGAAGTAATTTGGTGTGTTATGGGCTACGGCATGCATATAATGACATCAGTTTTTCTCTTTGTAATAAGATTGATCACAAGGTATCTCTTGACAACCTGCAGAAGCTGAAACTGGCATTTGAGGTACGAATTGTATCTTTTCTAATCTTTTCTGCTCATTCATTTCTTGCAGATATTTTGTTCTTTCATTGTGTTTTCCTTTATAAAGGAATTTGAAATGCGTGGCTTGAGATCCGTTGATGAGAAGGATTTTGGGCGCATTGTGAAGAAGTGTCTGGGTTTGCCTAACTCAGTAAGAGATCATGACAGAATTCTCTCACTCACCCATTCTCTTGTTCTCTCTGTTTTGCATCCTTGTAATTAATGACATACTTTACAAATACCTGGTTAATTTGCCATTTTTAAATAATAACTCTCTTAGTTATATTATTCTTTGAATTTCACAGAGCCATGCACAAATTCAAGGGTTATTCATGAAGATCGATTATTCAGGCCAGGGAAGGATTGCATGGGTGAGATATCTCTTATAGAACATACATGTCTTTTTTCACTGAAAGGGGAATTGCCTTTGCTGAAGCACTTTTCCATGCATGCTAACACCAAGAATCTACAAGTGAAAAAAATATCATGAAATGTGACAGGGCTTATTCCATGGCAACTGTAATTCAGATTGGATCTGTGAGCAAATTAACTGTAATTGGACTGAGCTCAATGATACGGTCTAATTATATATATTTTAGTGCCAACCTAATTAAAAATTGCTAAAGTTTTAACAAAATGTATATGATCATAACAATAATTGGGTAATACTGACTGCAACAATGACTTGCTCCAACACTATTCTGGATGTAGAACTTTAATTGCTCATGCATAATATAATGCAAGATGCAGGGAGAGGATATGCAAGCAGCTGGAGTTCTCTGCAGCAACATAAATCTTGTAAAACTTATTCCTCCCCATAATCCTCTGGTAGTAACCTGACCCACTGCTTTGCTGCTTGCAGCTAAATTCTACTTATTAATTGTAAATTTAATTTAGCTGATCTTGATCAAAGGTCCTAAAGATTATGGAGGACACTTACACCATACAAAAATCTGAATTATGACCACACAGGATGGACAACTTTAACTTTAATGGTTACCGCATGATATGATGCAGGATGATGTCTGCACATACATGCAGCTGGAATACAGAGAGAAGGAGGAATCTGTAATACGCAGTAAGCAGGTGGCCTTCATTCTGCCAGCCACTGTCAAGGGGTTGTGTCATGGAGTTCCCATCCTAAAAATCCACTCCACTCCTGATGGCACCATTGTAACGGTGCGGGAAGATGGGACTGTTTGCTACTGGAGCCCTGAACTTCAACTACAGAAGACCAAAAGCGTGTTTGTATGTTTTAACTTATGTATTTACCTGCACCATTATATTTCCTATAGTATGTATGCATTGCATTCATAATTCATAAAAATGCTAAATATCACAATGCCTTTTCCTTATACTGTAAAAATATTTGTCAAATCAGTCTAGCTAATTTTGTCCAGTCAGCATAATGCAGTGATTTATGATACGATACAATACGATGTGATACGGTATAATGCAAAGCAATGTGATGCAATACCATCGCATGGATTTGTCGTAAATCAATGCTTCATGCTGACTAGACAACATTAGCTAAATGTATTTGACAAATATTTTTACAGTGTAAGAATTAGAATTAATAATTCCTAGTTCCGATATTCTAACAACTTTATTAGTTGTGAATTAAAGTGACAAATCAAGGTGATATTTCCAGAGATAGTAGTAATGCTGCATTCAGTTTGGGTCAGTAGAAATAATAAGAAATTATTAGTTTTTAACTCTCTTTGTTCATTTCTTACAGCATGAAAGACCTGCAAATAGGAGTTTGAAGTGGGCAAGTGATTTTACTCCCATGACACAGTACAACAAGCTGATCATCGGAACAGGGTAATATGAGAAAAATGTCTCATTAGTTGACAGAAGATTGGATTATTTGTTCAGTAATCCACTGCACGTATCTACTGCAGGCCCTGTACTATGCTCTGTTGGTTCATGCCCCTCTCTTTTCTGTCTTGCAGAGACAGAGAGATCCAACTTTATGAGCTCTCCTCTCTGGAGCCTTACTGCCAGATTAGTGCCCTAGAGACAGTGCCTCTGACAGTAGACTACTGGTGAGCAACACAACTGTATATTAATATAATTTTCCAAACATCCTTAAAAGTCCCATTAGATCTGACACTTTATTTTTCCATAGCTACACTGGGCCTGATGAATGTTCTATTCTGTATGGAGATGGTCAGGTAGGGAGTTTCTCTTGTCGATACCAGATCCAACTAGCAGACAAAAATCATTCATTATCTACAGTACCACTTGATTAATACTGTGAAAGGTTCATTTTCTGTTTTCGACCCAGGGATGCGTGAACATCATAATACTTTCCTCTGTTGCTGAAACCCTGAGGTAATTTTGTATTCTATTTTGTATGTACTGCTATTCCAGTTATTCATTTAACCCTCCTACACAATTTGGTTCAATATGATCCAAACATGAATTTGATGGTTAACTTAGTGTGTGAGGTACCATTAACACATTATACGAGTATATGGACTATTACAACAACCTTAGAAAATCCCATGCACTATAATGCATTATGACATGCATTAAAATACTTATAAATCTTGTATAGTTTTGCTGTATTATGAGATTATTATCAGTTTTTCAGATCAGAAAGCACTTTTTGCACATTGAGTATATTATAGCATATTCAATGTTCTGATTATAATATATTTAAAATGTTACCAAAAATTCATTGTTTCTGATTTTGCACTTGGGTTGTTTCCATGCAACAGAATTAGTGACGTCCATGAACAGCAACTCAAGTCATTGATTAAACCATTGATTTTCCACACAGCTGAGTCACCAAAGGAAGCTCAGCTGAACCTTATGGAGACATCGACCATTAAAAACCAATCAGATTTTTGTGCTTCCTTGTTTCCCTCCTGCTGTGTGAGTTCTGTGAAGTGAAGTAATTAGTGACTCACCACAAATTACCATTTACAACATGTTCAATGTTTGCTGACCAAAATAACACCTCTGGTGGTGTCGTTCACGATGAAAAGGTTTGGGAACCTCTACTAAAAAGACATGGACATTCTCTCACTCTCTCTCCCTATGAGTAAAGCATATATCAATGTATTCTGAATGAATGTGCGTATATGCTATATTTTAGAGTAATATTCATTACTGTTTTGCAGTAATTATTTTTCTTTATTTAGTAATATGAAGTAATGTATAGTAATTATTTCTGTCAGGTTATACTGACCTGGAGTTAATGGATTCTATAAAGTCTTGAGGAAATAGTATAGGGCTGAGAAACAGCATGGCCATAATATCAGCATGGAGAATTACATCTTAGGGTTTCCATGCCAATCAGAGAAATTATATAGTATATAACTCATGGAGACTCAATATGAGGCTATGTCATAGAAATGTGAAAAGTTGCATCCATGATAAAACATCTCATCTTGATTTTTTTTTTAATAGATTATGGAATAAATTACCAAAGATTGAAAATATACCCAACATAGGAATTGACAATGCAGTGCTTTCTCCAAATGTGACTTTTATCCGATGGAAGGTCCATCGAGACTGGGTGACACAGGTGACATTTTACCTTTCAAAGTGTACATTCCAAATCTCTTGAAGAAATATTTCAAAGGTTGTGCTTACAATAGGCTTAGAAATGTTATTGCATTGGTGTGGCATTTTCCTTGTTTGATGCACAGATAATACTAACTTTGAAAATACACTAAACTAATAGTGCTCTACTTTCAATTTAGGCAAAATACTTTCAAAATATCCATGCCATTGTCTCCACCTCAAATGAAGAGGCATCTGCTCTAGTTATGGGTAATTTCTGTCCTACTTTTTTTGTGTGGCTTCTGTTACCGAATTGTTTCTATGGCACTTATGCAATGTAGAGCACAAGCTCAAAACTGAATAATCTGAACATTTCTTGAGACATAAAACATACAAACACCTTCATCCTCTCTCTGATCAAAGATCGGAGCCAAATAAGAAATGCTGCATACTGAAAATGAATATAGAAATGACAGTTAAGTACAGTTAATTACATTAAATCCATTCACTGTGATTTGTGGTCAATCAAATGTTGTTTCGAACATTAGGCAGCCCAGTTGGAGAGTTGTTAGGGATGACTCATGATGACTCATCAATCACAAGTTCACCACTCAATGCCAGTATATGTGTGTGTGTGTTTGTGTGTGTGTGTGTGTGTGTGCCCACTTGCTTACTCTAGTCTGACTGTGTGCCTGAGCTGTGTCATTTATTCTGTTACTATGACTTCCCCTTCCCCAAGGGCTCCCAAAAGCTTGCTGTGATTGATGTAATCTGTAATTCATATGGCATTCGTATGAAATAAAATGAAATGCTTGTTTTTCTTCGTAAGGCTGTGTGCTCCCTTCAACAAACATTGAGCAGCAGTTGAGGGAGATTAGAGAGGTGTGCCATGAGGGTAAAGCCAAGAAGGTCCAAATGAACTGGACTCCGCAATCCCGGGCGTCCTGTGACCAGACGGTCTTCACCATCTACAAAGGTGTGAAGACCTTTGATCTTTGTAAGAAGCACAACTTGCTGGTGACTGGAGGCATGGACAGATTCATACGCATGTGGAACCCTTATGTTCCTGGGTAAGAAACCAGATTTTACTGGGTTCCCTGTTTAAGACAATGAATACTGGTATATATCATGTTCCTACTTTTATTGGTTCTGTTGGTGTTTGTCAGGAAACCAACCGGGATTTTGAAGGGCCACTCTGCTCCCATCTTCTACCTGTGCATTTCCTCGGAGGACAATCAGATCTTCTCTGTCTCCACGGACAACACTGTCAAAGTGGGGCATGTCCCATTCTATCATGTCTCAATAGTCACTGCACACTGTCCCAAACAATGCAGTATGGATACATATTAGTGTTATTTATTTCATTAACCACTGAAGATGTTTTACTGGCCCCCATTTCAGATCTGGGATATTCAAGATCAATGTTGTCTATTTACGGCACATCCCAAAGCCAGCCGGATTCGTGGTGACATTTCTGCATGCTTGTATTCGCCTTCTATGCGATCCCTTTATATTGCAGCAGACTCTATGGCTTTGCTCTCTCTTAAGATAAGGTTGGTACCATTTTCATTTCTTTGTGGTTTATACATCATTGAATTGAATGTGCACTGCAGACATTGTGAACATTTAGCTGAATTGTGTAGATAATTTTAATAGGACTAATTTCAGGGCACATTGGGCAATGTCATTCTATGAAGGACAGCATGAATTTAAAATGTTTCCTGATAAGGGATTAAGTGTCCCAGATTTAACCAAAAGATAAACAATATGAACTCTTTTCAGATGACTTGAGTACATGTCCCTGCTCTTCGTTTATTTCCTTATCTTTTTCTCATTTAAGGCCACAGCTTCACAGCCATCTGATTATTTCACATAATGAGCCTGTAACCTGCTGTGGCTATAGTGAGGAGTTTTGTCAAGTTGTCAGCTGCACTGAGGGATCTGTGAGTAAAATATTATTTTATAACATCATGGACTAAGGTGATCAACTTGACATCTAATATAGCTCTAGGTTTAAATAATATCTGGGAAACGGGACCATTAAATCCATTTAATCCGCTACATATCAGCTGTATCTGCAAAAATCATATTTTGTTATACAATTCACTCGTAATATAATTGGCCTTAGGTGGTGAAAGTCTGGGATTTCGACACTGGGAGTCAAGTTTTTGAGTTTGGTGGCGCACATGGTCTGTCTGCCATTACATGCCTGACTTTTGACCCCAAAGGGAGGAGGTACTGTACAGGAGGCAGGTTGTAATATTTTCCCTTTATTAAATATGTTTACCAACTACATTATTGCACACATCATCTTGTGTTTACAGACTTATCACAGGGGGAAGAGATGGCTGCCTCAAGATCTGGAACTTCAACAATGGTCAGTGCCTAAAGATACTGAAGAGAGGTGTGTATTTCCCATTTTCATTCCTTCCTCACAAGAAAATACCTGAAACATTATATGTTCCAATTACTGTGAAATAACAGAATAAACTTCCTTTAGATGGTGAATGTCATGAGGTGTGCGACTGCGCCTATCTGAAAGTACACAGGAATCTGTAAGTAATGATGTGGTATTTGGCAGGGGTTTGCTCGATATGAATTGTAATTCATGTTGATTGCACCCCATTCCTGTTTGAAGCTATGTGATGTCTGTTGGCTGGGACCGGAAGATTGACATTTACTCGGTGAGTACAAAAGAAAAGACAGACTTCTTTGGAGCATGTAGGTATTATTTCTCTGTTATATTTCATAAATGTACTGTCTTCCATTCCAATTTTTACTCCAATTTTTCCATTCACCCAATTTATTGTACCCCTTTGCATTATTTATATTGTCATTACCAGCTAAACTTCTACACAGCACATAACGACTTCAAACCACATAGCCTTTGCCATTGTTTGAATTAGATTATAAGAGGTGAGTGACATTTGAGAAAGAATTTAGCACGTTTTTTTCATGCTGATTTTTAAGAGGTGAATAAGATTTCCTCTCCTTCTCCAGTTTATAAGATTACTATGTGCCAGTATGTGCCAGTACATAGGATGCTCTATTGACTACCACTTTAGTGATCGACAAACAAAACAAAATGTTTTAATGTTAGATGCAAAATGTCTCCAGTTTGTTGACTGTGTGGCTTTATTTTGCCAGGACACACCTGAGGACCCCCGTCATGTCCAGGGGCCGCAGCCTTCATGGCGGGATGATCTGGTGATTAATGAACACCAAACTCTTTTGACAGTACATTTCAGATAAAATGTTGGGGCAGGCCACATTAATTAGTAGTTCAACAGGCTCCGACTGAGGTTTTGTATACCCCCCCCCAACCCCCGTGACATTCTTTTCAGGCAGACTAGATGACGGGGTTGGAAACGTAGATTTGATTCAATCATTATTCCTCCATTTCTGAACATATGGCTATTGAAAGCGACAGAGGACAATTCACTGGCAAAGAATATTGGTTGTTTTTGCTGTGAACCTATTATGTGTGATCAAAAAATGCACAAGGCAAGATTACAAGGTCTGTCAGCAATGTATAAAATTATCTACATATTTATTTATCTCTACTTTCATTCATCATAACCACACATGGCACAAGGAGGTAGTATCTTCTTAAAACGTCTTGCTTTTGCGTCTAGAAAAAAAACAGGTTTCTGCTGCATTTTTACCTGTACTTGGTGAGCTGTTGTATGTATCAACTGAGTGTCTGTGCATGTAGAATACTGTTTATCATGGAGCAATGACATCTGTCACAGACTGGAAAGCCCTCGGTTATCATTGTGCATAATATGCTAGGGCGGGTTGGCCATTTCTGTCTATGAATAGCCTCAGTAACTGGTATGCCTTTAAGGCCGTAGTGGTAAAGTTTTCCTGCTGTGTTATGTATCCGTATTACACATGGAGACACATGGAGGACACCATAGTCTTAGGTCCCAAGAATCATTTTGCTGACTGTCTCTGAAGCTCAGAGAGAGTTGGGTAAGACTCCCTGATCTCTGCCCCCATTGTGCAGCATTGCCTGGAGAAAAATGTAAAAGTTAGGCAACCTGTTATTTTCCCCCCTATCTCTCTCTTGCTCTCTCTCTCCCCCCATCTATCTATCTGTGTCTGTCTGTCTGTCTATCATTTTAATTTTCATATTAAAAGACGTGAGATAGCAATATCTTTTGCATCTGTATGACAGGCTCTGCCCCACTGCGTCTCAGCACAGTTTGAAATGCATGGATGGTTCTATGACTGAAGTATATGTACCACATAGCCTTTACCCTTTCACCACCATGCCTCAAGTGTCATAGGGTTACTTCAGTACTTCAGTGAGGCTCTTCCAAGTTAATTCCCCATTTTTTCCACATGAAAATCTTAGGAGAGCTTTGATCCCACAAACAAAAATTATAACTTCTGGATTCATCTTGCGATGGCAAAGATTTATGGCTCATACATAGTTAGTCAGTCGATTGTATGACTGACTCCAAAATACTACATTCATTTTGGGGGAAAGAATTATATTTCTCAATGTTTCAAAAATGCAGATGAGTAGACCTTTTCAAATGTCACTGTTTGTAAGCTGGGGTGTGTAACCTAGCTAATAACATCAATGATATTCCATTGGGTATTTTATTTTAAAGTCAGTGATTTTTGTCAGAGTAGGTTTCACATTTTTCGAATGGTGGATATCTCATTTTTGAATGGACAATACAATCTATCTCATAGCTAATTGAAATGCATAGAAATGCATAGAAATGCAGTATTTCAAAGGAAAATATCAACAGTTTGGCAATGCTGATGGTTCACAAGCCATCTGCATTTATCGTATGTAGGGGCTATGTGGCAAAAATGAAAATTTTTCTAACAACTATCAACTATCAAGTACAGAGACAGTTTGTACTTGTGCTTCACAGAAGCTTTTAAACAGGAATATAAACTTGATGAGTTTACTGCAGAAAGAACCAAATTCAGTCCACTGTCCACAATATAAGTCATAATCTGGTCTTATTTTGTTTTATTTCAAAATAATCTTTAATTGTGTAACTTCTAACATCAAAAACATCCTATAAATACAGTCATCTAAAATAACAAACATTTAATAAATCTTGCAAAACAAAACTAAATGAACCCACACCATCAGCATGTTTCCTTTAAGGTTAATCTCTCACAATAGGAGAATCGAGCCTTACCCCACAGTCCTTTCTCTTCTTTTTATAATTTGGTTGGCCAATCTCCGAGAGCTGAGCACCATCCTTATCATGGGCTGTAAGAATCAAAACTAATTCTCACCCACGTTCTTCCATCCATTGTAGGAAGCACCACTCAGTCCCTTGCCATCCATCTCATTATGGCCAGTGGATACACATAGCCCAGAATGGCCCATTAACAGGGAAGAAACATTGTATTACAGTGTGTGACCTCCTTTGATTACCTACAGAGCCACATCTTGAAATTGTTTTTCATTAATGGTCTGCAGAAGGGAGATCAATGTGTTGTTCTATATATTGGTCTACTTCATCTAGCCTATGAGCCTGGTGCTTCTTCTGGTGTTCCAGATGGCCAGTCTGTTATTGCAGACCATTAGACTTTTTTTTTTAAAATGTGGCCCAACTCAACCTAACAGTATTTTGCTTTGATGTGGAATACAATACAAGTTTACTGATTGATGTCAAAAATGCCATCTGCCTTGTTGATGATGTGTCAGATCCTTGTTTTTGAGGTTTTGCCAAACAAATATTCACACTGCGTTCGATGAGAAATGCGTGCGGTGATGAATCATTCATTACCAGTGTTAAGTATGGCAGAAAAATACTTTTTGCCGTATCAGTTTGCTCAGGGCCAGAACATCAAGATAGTCATTGATCCCAAAATGTATGACACACTTGGCCACAGTACTGTAAGCAAAATCAAGTCTCTATAATGAAAGCTCATTGATATCAGAGTGTGCCATACATGACTTTAATATAAGCTGATACAATTATCATCTCAGTTTGCTTTGAGCCATTGTATGAGAATGATTAACCCTTAAGGAATCATTTATCATCCATTAATTTGTCATTTCATTTGTTTTTGGTTAGGTGCTTTGGCCCTTTTGAAATAGAGGTTCACTTAATTATTCTGCTAGGGGTGCAAAGTGTTTGATGACATCAAATATAATTTTTTTTAAAAATAAGACATAAACAGATGACAAGCATCACATATCGTCGCTGGTTGGTTAAAAACATACTCATGGAAACATGAAATAATAGATTAGAAAATTAGAGAAAATCTTTTCATGTGCAAACAAAGATAGGAATTCCACATAATGACTGTAAAAAGAGAAATAAACATAATTTTGCAATTTGAGTCACGGTGGCCCCGTTGCGCTACAAATTCATTTTGAAATGGCATCAGTAAACCTTTTATCCTCAGGTTGTTAAGAAAGACCTCCTCTGTTTTTGTCCCCAGAGAAATGGCCATAAGGATGATATCCTTTGCATAGCACAGTGTCCTCCATCTCTCTTGGCCACCAGCAGCTATGATGGAGAGATCCTAGTGTGGAACGTGGTGTCTGGACATATACTGTGTCGCTTTCTGAGTCCTCTTCCACCTGAATACCAAAATGTTCAAGGTGATTTCATGCCGTTAAAGTGAATGGTGAAATTATACATTCAGCCTTCAATAAATCTCTACACCTGGTGATTATAAACTACTCTATGACAGTAAATGATCTACTGTTCTCGTTATATTTGTCTGATGTGTGTCTGTTATACAGGTCTGGATACAAGTGTTCCAAGCATCATTTTCCTGAGGAAGTGCACGTTTTCCTCTGCTACATGTCTCTTGTCATCAGGGACCAGGGGTCAGTGTTATGCACAGCATTAATTAGAGTATGATTGCACTATACAATCCTTCACAACGTCTTGCAGTACAGTACTAATGATGTATTTTCTTTTTTTTAAGGTTATATGCATTTCTGGAATGTGCTCAATGGAGGAAAATTTGTGAGCAGCTTTGAAGCTGTAAGAAACAGTATCTTCCAATTTCCCTTTTCAATATAAAGGGATAGGGCACCTGTTTTAGTGTTTTGCAATGGTTCTCTTATCAAAATTGCGGATTAAACAAGTGCACTAGCACTTTATAGGAGCTGGATGATAGGTGAGCAGCCAGAATTTGGGGAAAGGTAGACTTCTCATCTACTTTTTAATAGTATTACTTGTCTACTCGTCTACTTCCTATCGAAGTGGCAAACACAGGCATTAACCAATAAAGTAAGTAGTGGGTATCTGCTTTAAGTTTGTTCACGTAACATCTAGATCGGTCTGTCATTTCCTCTCGAGACCAACACACCCATGAGGTGGCCAATATTTTCTGCGCAGCCTAAAGACTGTATTTCCCCTAAGCACTGCACGTTACAAAAAGTGAATGAACAAACCAACCCCACTCTTACAGAGGCGCTCCCATTAACAGGATCCACCATTGCTTTGTTACTGAACAGCTAGCAGTTACCTCTTTCCTGGAGCTCCTCCATGAGCTGACATATTCCCACTGCAGGGGAGACAAGACCCCCTGATACTGGGAGATGTGTGAAATCATGCTTTTCTTTTAAATCTAGAAAAAGATTGATTGCTGCTGTATTTTTACCTTTTCTTGATTATGGTGATCTGTTATATAAATGCATCATCTCAGTGCCTGCAACTGTAGAATACTGTCTGTCACAGTGCACTTAGATTTGTCACAAACTGTAAGGCCCTTAGTCACCATTGCTCATTGTATTCCATGGCTAGTTGGCCATCGCTGTATATGCAAAGGCTCAGTCACAAGCTTCCCTCATATTTATGTATTTATATCACACAAACTAGTGGAGGACAGTATAGTCTCAGGTTGCAAGACTCTTTCCTACTGAATGTACCCACAGCTCGAACTGAGATAGGCAATAAAGCTTTTAGGATCTCTTGGGGAACTGGTGACCTTGGCTGATTTTAAGGATGTAGTTAAGACTAGGGAAGGTGAGTCTATTGAAATATGTTATTGTTTTTGATTAGTGTTTCTTTCTTTTTCTTTCTGTCTATATGTGGGTTCATCTTATATTATTGCTGTTAGATTAGTTTCTTTTTACATTTTGTTATTTTTGCATTTTTTGCTTTTGTTATCTGTGTTTTGTTATTTGTCTGTGAAACTAAATGCTAGGTGTGTGCTGCTGCCTTCTTGGTCAGATTGCCCTTGTAAAAGATCTTTGATCTCAATGGGATTACTAACTGGTTAAATAAGGGTTCATTAAAAAAATGGATGGGAAAATGAGATGGGTGGGGGCAGAAAGAGCAGCAGTGTGTCCTCCCCAAAGTTGAAATGACATCTTTGCCTATGAAATGCAGTCCACGTAATGAAGAAAAACAACTGTGTTGGCTTTGCTATCATACCACTTCAATTTGTTAATGTAGCAACACAGGTGCACCAGCCTGCAGCACTGAACAATTTTAAGGCACAGTAACGGCAGGGACACAAGGATCATTTTTAGATAATTAAGGCTTTATTTCACCAAATCAAATGTTCAATCAAATAGAAAAAACAAAGCTGAATCATTTTCATGTAATTTACTTTCTTCATGATTAGTCTCTAAAATTTGCTACATGGCACATTTTCTATTACATACAGGTTTATTTTGAGATGACTAGTATCTGGGGGGATGTTTTAGGCCTAGCTGCAGGGAAGGTGACAGTTAGTTGCTGTAGGGGAGACAACTGTGAGCTATTTGGTATTAGTGAAGCAAAGTGTAGAAAAAATATGGATTCTGTTCCTTCTATTCAAGTAATTCCTTTGAGCGGAAGAAAACCATGATAAAAATAAATAATAATAAGTGACCTCACACTTTAATGTTTGACAAGCGATTGTAAGAAATTCAAATGGTTTTTTTTCTTTCATTTTTCAGTCTAGATTCCAACAAAAGATAACAAAACTGGCTAAAACGGAGGGGGACACATTGCTGTATGCAGCTGACCAAATTGGTTACATCTATGTTTACAACATGGAGAAATTTGCTCTTGGCCTCGAGCAAAAGCCACCAAGAGGTTAGCTTCATTTTCTCTTGCCACTACCTATGAACTGATAATGTGAAAATAATCCATCACAAAGTGACATCTTTCTTTTGTTTTACATTGATTCAGCAGAAAACTATTGGCGTGCCCACACCAGCAGCATTACTGGGTATGTACAATAGGCACAATTCATACACAACATACTGTATTGGGATTTTGGGTTATTTCAGTCAGGAATCCCTCCCGTCATTAGTTTATGATTAACCAGCAACTGCAGCCGGATGGCAATTAGTCTTTGAGTTATTGCCCTAACTTTCAGTGTGCTGCGTCCTCCAAACAGCCCATGGGTACATCTTGAGTGGAACCAATCATTGTTAGGTTGGGGTGGCGTTGGCAGGAATAGCATAACTTGCTGCTGCAGCAGTAGACAAACAAAGCGTAGAAGACACTGTGTGGGATGGTCTCATAGACGACCAGATCAGTATAGGTGGGATGATGCCTGGGATGTATCTGCCATCTGACGACCCAACACTGTGGATGATTTAGAGTGTCCTGCCAGAAATGCCTTTACTCATTTCATCTCATGTCTCTTTATTCTGGTCCAGTCTGCAGATTGTTGACAATGATCAAGTGGTGCTTACCTCATCCACTGACTGCACCGTGCGCCTTTGGAGTGCCTATGGAGAATTCATAGGTGGGTGTCATTTTACATTTGTCATTGGTCTTGTGGGTGACATTATTAATGTTTATGCAAATAACATTAATCTCCAGCATGGTACAACACATTAGGTAAATACTGTTGTGTATGGGCTTGTTCGCTTCAGGGTGATGGTGGATCCATTGCAACAATCACTGACTCTTTGCAATGATATTTGATTAAATGCTAGTAGACAGTTGAGGCTAGACTTTCAGCTATCCACCTCCTCAAAAACTGAATATCTACTGTTACAAGATGATTGGTGTCTAGAAATTCACTAAGGAGTATCATTTATCAGCTATCTTAATACTTTTTCTGACCTTTCTTTAAAAATAGTGACATTTGAGAGAATGTCATTATCTATATATGTCATTATATATATATATCATTGAATCATTTTGGAATTAAAGCCTTCATTTTCTTTTGTCTCTGTGACTGTAGAAAGGATGTGGCACAGTAGGGCACCACTGAGGAGAAAAGATTGCAAATGCATTCAGACAGTTTGACATTTTAGGAAGTTAGGGTTTTGACCATGTCACATTCCACAGGGACCTTTGGGCAATCTGAGAACTGGAGCATCCGTATCCCCTCTTCCTGGAAGCATCCTGCTGTTCCATATGAGGTTTTGATTGATCCTCTGAGTATGCCAGTTCATGAAATTCTGAATGGAAAAACATGTATTACTGATGCCCTGGATCCTGACAAGACTGAGGTTGATAGTGAGGAACTAAAGGTGGGTATGACATGTTAATGGGGGATTTTTTTTTTTGCATTACTTCACAAATGATTGCCTAAGCTGTACAGGACATACTTCTCTCTCTCCACTACGAACGCTGAACTGAACTGAACTTGCCTGTTCTTCTCGAGGCATAATTGCAGTCAGAATCACATAGCAAGCTACGACATCCTCTACCATCCATCAGTGACACAGACATTGAGGAAGAGATTAAAACTATGTTCTGCCCAGGAGAACATGTGAAACGGTGAGCTAAGAAAGTTACAACAAAAAAGACTGTATATCAGGCAATACAAGACTTGTTCCATGCTCAGTGTGTATATGTGTATCTGTATATGTGTGAGGAAATTAATATCTGCAAAGTGATTATGGCATCTTTTTCATTTCAGGCTCCGTCATGAAATATTCAAGCATAGTAACAAGCTACCAAACAACGGCGTTCTGAAGTGCTTTGATATAGTAGATCCACCAAGCACCTGTGTAAGACCTGACCTCTCCCTTGCTGGTATCGATCCTTTCATACCCAGCACTGAGGAACTGGAGTCAACTGGAAAAGATGAGATAAAATGAAACATTTCTGATCTACATGGGGAAATTGGACTGCGGCAAGAGCTAATAGTAAAATGATACAGCAGAGAAAAAATAGAATATGATGAAATGAATAGAGCAAATAGGAGTTATGGAATCATACTCAACTGACAATTTCACCACTCGAACATATTAAATAGAATTATATGAAAATGTGGAAAAGTATAGGTTCCAGCATTAAATGGGTGTGAAAAAAGGCAGCAGTAGTAGCAGTAGAACTTACTAGAATAAAAGGAATGTGAAATATGTACAGTATGAAATATGTGAAAAATAAATTTTAATTATAAAATATGAAGGAAAACAATATATGACATGAATTACAAGATGTGCTTGTATTCAAATGAATGGATCTACAGAGCCCACACATGTAGGCATGTAGACGTAAAAAAAACTATCCACTATTTTTGCAGCTGAAGATAACATGTACAAAAAAATGCAGATTAGATATGTGCATTACTGGCTGTCAATTTGAGAAAAACTCCAGCTGGAGGTACCATAATGCCACGAATCCAAGTAAGCCTTTGCAAGTCATCCTCTGGAGGTTTCTGCAAGTTTGCAGCTAGTGTGGGTCCGCTGGTTCAAACTGGAAGGAAAAGAGATTTTTGAACCCAACATGAACAATATGAACTCAAAATGCTTTCCAGAGTAATGTTACACTGCTGGCTGCTCTCTTTTGCATTTTGAAAAATGCAGCTCTCCAGGTTTGGCAGCAGGCACAAAGAGAACTGGAAAGGAATTGGGGGCTTGTTACCATTAGACTAGAACAGCAGTGATAACTTTCACATTTACAATTGCAGACTGTGCAGACGTGCACATTTTCCTCAGTTTTCCCGAGGCATGAATGAGCCAAAAGAGTGAGTGATATTCTATTAAAAAAATTACCTAACTAATGTGTAAGTAATAGCAGTAATAAAGTAATAGCAGGATACTGACCAAGACTCTTTGTCTAGGCACAGTCTCTTACCATTACAACCCCCTACCCTACAACTCCTCAATCACTTATTAATAACCTTATATTACAATTGAATCACACTTGATTTCCCCCTATTCAGTTTCCACATTGAAGTCTAATGTAATATCCTAGTTTTAGTCTTTCTCAACCTGCTGCACAATTCTGAGGGATGCGGTGAAGCGGGTGGTCTATCTAATACTGGGGTATGTCCCATTACATTCCCCCAGGCCAGGGTAAAATGGAGAATGACAGAGAGTCTCATGGTACTTTATTGGACCACCTCTCTCTGATATAAATAGTGGGGACAGTAACATTTTACAATGTGTGACATGTATTAGGACAGAAGTCCCAGCAAACACATGCACTCAGCTCTGCACACTGGGTGCAACATTCAAACAACAGGAGGAGAATGTGCCAGATTCACTGCATGGCACTGTCATGTTTGACACAAATCAAATTGTGACATACACTAACCAAAATGAGGGAACGAGGTGTATTGTATGTGCGTGCAATTGCATTTTGTGCACTCAATCAAGTAAATTGCAGCCATGATATTTGTCTTTTGTTGGGCCACTGTGGGATTCCATAGAAATCATCCCCCATTGAGATGATGAAAAACAACCATTTATCAGCCATGATGTACCCTCCCACACACTCCCGCTCAGCACACACAAATACACTGCCCCAATACACACAAACACATTGAGAAGGCATTGCGTGTTTGTTTGGGGGTTTTTTTTGTTTGGTGTTTTTTTTTTGGGGGGGGGGGTTCAATTTACTGGAAACAAAAAATAATTACAATAGTATCCCCAGGGAGGGATTACACAGTGCATTTATTTCTTGATTAAAATTACAAATTGGACTTGGCCAATATATTTCAATTGTCCACAAACTTTCAAAGCAGTGCTTGCTATATAAATTATTCTGCCAAGATTAGTGAATATACCTATCCTTCAGCGAAGGGATATATTTTTCAGAAATTAATATGTATATTCATGTGCAGTTCTGGCCAAGATAATTGGCACCCTTGCATTTTAAGCAGACAATATCTTTAACAGCACATGATCAAACAAACTAGATTACAAATATGAAAAAAAAAAAGGCTATGATTATTGCCACTGTTTTCTATTACATAGTTGCACAGCCTTTGGCAATGATGACTGCTTCCAAACGTTTCTTTTAATCATCAATAAGCTTCCTGCACCTTTCTGCTGGCAGTTTCTCTCACTCTCCAATTGCAACCCGCTCCAGTTCTTTAATGTCTGCAGGATTCCTTTGACCAACTGCACATTTCAGGTCTCACCATAGGATCTCAATGGGATTGAGATCAGGACACATGGCTGGCCACTCCAGAGCAGTCCAACGCTTTCTTTTGAACCATTCCTGGGTGCTTTTGGATGTGTTTTGGGTCATTGTGCTGCTGGTCCCATGACCTTCAAATCACACTGGGTAGCACATTTCGCTCTAAAATGCAATTGGTAATCTGATTTCATGATGCCCTTAATATGTTCAAGACGTCCAGTACTCGACACTTCAAAGCAGCCCCACAGCATTATGGAACCTCCGCCGTATTTGACTGTAGGTAGGGTGCTCTTTTCTTTAGCTTAATTTCATCATCTGTAAACAAAGCACTGATCTGCATTGCCACAGATCTCTAATTTGGTTTCATCTGTCCACAGAACATTTTCCCAGAAGGATTTAGGTTTGTCCAGGTGGGTCTTGGCAAAGATCAATTGGGCCTTCTTGTGTTTCTCTTTCAGCACTGGGGTCTGGCCACTTTCTTGGTTCAGTGTCTGTCCTATGGTACAGGCTGAAACCATTACCCCAGACCTCTCCAGGTCAGCCTTGAGATCTTTGGATGTCATGCGAGGTGTTTTTGAAATGGCTTGCACCAACCTTCGATAGATAATGTTGACAAACCAACTGACTTTGTTTGTTGAGAATTTAACTTGTGGATATGAGATAAATGTTTTGGGTCTTTCATTATTTCCTAAACAGCGACTATAGCCTATGCAGGCACTGAAACAAAATCCCAAGATTTGTAATACGTAATCATAGTTGTATTAGAGATTGATTTCTGTTAGGATGGTAGTTTAGCGGAAGAGCTAAATGTTTCCTAGCAAGTTGCTTCATAACTTTTTGGGTAACTTGATATGTGAGCCAGAAATAGCCTATTCTGGGTAGAAAATGTCTTAACTATAGGTCACAGCTATCATCAAATCCACGTGATTCAGTTGCACATTTGCTCTTACACATCATTTGCTCTTTCATTTACTGTCACTGGTGTAAAATCCAGGACGACTTTGACTTGGTTTTCTTGTTTCTAGCTCTGGGAGAGACTTCATGGTCATGGTCACAAATCTGGACTGAACTGTCTAAGATCATCTGAAAGAGTGTTGCCTTCAAAGTCATGTCGGAAATATCATAATTACGAGCTGAGAGCACATGAAACAAACTGGTAAATAGGATTGGGAAAGAGGGAATTTTTATTGCAGAGCTGTGACACTAAGAACATGGAAGCCATGTGAACAACTGATGGTAAAGTGATGTATTTTATTATTATATGTTGTTGTTTGGCAATGCATGTAAATAGTATTGATGCATTTTCCCAATTTCCCTCTTTGTCACACATTTTTGTTTTGAATACATTTATTATAACATCTTTACATGCCTGAGCTGCATTTGGTCACTAAATGTTGTTTATTCAGCCGTATGTCATTAATAAAGGAAGGAACAGTTGTATTAATGTGAAAATTTCACTTTACACCTTTCTTTACACCTTAGCTTCAAATTTTCACACCAAAATCATCCTCTGTACGTGACATCACACGACACCCAAACTTACTTCCTGGTTCTTTGTTGATTGCTTTGCATGGACTGCTGTGGTACAGTGATGCATGGCCATATATAAAGCTATTTTTTATGATCGTAACACATCACATACTGTGGCATTTAAAAATGAAGGACGCTGTTGTATAAGCAGTGCTTCTATGTATGTATGTATGTATGTAATGTATTGTAAGCCATATTTGCTAACAGTTCAGTTGATACCATTAATAAGCAAGCCAAGTTGACTAATCTTACTGTATTCTCCCTCAAAAAGAGATTAAGGCAGCTGTTAACTAGGGAGCTAGAGAGCTGATATCACATTCACATAAACTGATCACATAAAATGAGTGAGGTCTCCATTGCCTTGCCACAGATATGCCATGGGACTGTACAGAACCCGCACGTCTCCTCTTCATTCTGCTGCTGTAGCAGAAAGTACCTCTGTGCTGCCAAGAAAAAAAAACTACTTCTGCTACAGGTCCCATTTTGCTATTATTCCCGACCAAAACACATTTAAGGCGCGACAACTTAGTATTTACGAATGCGGAGCTTGGAAGTAGGAGCTTACCAGGAGCACCTGAAGGCAGCACTAAAACCGATGGGGTTTTCCCTTTATTTGGCCTGCCTGAATACTGGGCTCAGTGAATTCATTCGGCCGGTAGAGCGCGTCCCTGCGCCTTGTAGAGAAAGTGGGGATGCCACCTAGCAGAACACACTCCCCGTTTTCCGTGAAATTGCGAAAAGGAAAAGCCTTTTCTCAAACACTGTGAAAAAGCCCAGGCACTGCGAGCTGTCTTTATCACCACACAACATACAGGAGTCTCTCAGGATGCTCTCCAACAGTCCCTCCGTCGGACAGAAAGTGGCAGGATATTTGCTTTTCCTGTCATTCTGTAAGTACTCACTTACTTTCTAATCCTCATGTTGGGAGGCTAGACAGCTGTAAGAAAATATGACACACATATGGGAGACAGTCTTATTGCCTTGCCTACGATAAACTGTTTTAGTAGTAAAAGGTGAAGCTAATGTTTGGCTGCACTGCCGGTGACAATGTTGAGAGCGAAGCCAGCGAACAGCGCTGTGTATTTCCATAACTGTTTCAGAAGTGTGGAGCCATGATTCTTTTTAACTTCCTGACGAGTTGAAAGGCGAATTGCATGTTTGGGTGGCCATGTGCGTTACGCGAGGCAGCGGTTGTATTTTTACGTGGGAATTAAACATAAAGAAGGTTTGACATAACACTTGATTTGCAATGATCTTTTTTTTATCCCCCCCGTCCTTCTTTCTGTTTCCACTCGCGACAAGCGGCGCTAGTAGCCCCCTACTGACTTAGACGTTGCAATAATGGGAGTCAAGCCTGAGGATGAATATGATAGGACTGTAATCTTTACAAATTCTATTTTCAGTCGTTTTATAAACGTACTGGTAGTTTTTGCAACAAAAGTAAAAGATGAAATGACAGCCACTATCATTTGATCCGTGAAGCAATAAATTCCTTTTTTTGTTGTCTTACAAAAAAACACCCCAATGTCCAAAGTCTCACCAGAGCTTAAATGAAGGCACGATAAAGACCATGGTATTGTATTTTCATCTCACAATTTCTGTAGACATATGTTTTTTTTATCAATTTTATGGACAAATTGCATTACCTCCCTTCCAGCTCAGTGTTTTAAATACTTGATTAGAGCAATACTTAATTGCCACAATTGCAATTTTTCAAAGTTCCAAGCACAACAGCACCTCAAAGGCAAACGTGCAGTGTGAGACATACCAAGAACAGACGACTATACATCTATGTATATGTATTGTATGTACAGCATATACTCAGTAATGTGTCAGGGTGGCAGACTGTGGTTGCAGCTGTAAAGAAAATTGCAGTGAGTCACCAGTAATGCATTGGTCCAGTGTACCATGAGGGTGTTATGTTGAATAGAATGAGATGTATCAAATAAATGCTGGTGAGCCTCCGTTTCTGTGACTGAAAATTGCCATAGTGTAAAAGGCCTGAAATACACAAACATTGCAAACATTGTAGAAGTGCAAGAAAGGGCAAAAACCTGATAGTTAATAGTCTCGGGGGAGATAAAATGCTGTGAAAGACCACAAACAAACCATTTTCAAGTTAATAGTATCTATAAATTCTAATGTAATGAAAAATTGGTACAGATGATACCGAATATTATTGATTTATTGTTAACTACATTCTGCTTATGATAATCATTTGTAATTAATTTAGCCTACACCTCATGTCACCCTCTCCTCTACCTTCCTCCTCTACTTGGCATCTGATCATGTTCCTGCCTTGTAAAAAAAAAAAAAAAAATCTGCCTGTCTTATTTATTTGCCTCGTGCTTTTCTATCATTCATAAATATTCTGGGAAAGCAGGAATATGTGTTGCATATTGTCTGGGTGCCGTAGCTTTGACCCTTGCACTCCTTACTGCTGGCTGAGTATCAAAACATTGAAGCTTATTCTACTGTTGTACTCATTTCAAGTCACTCCAGGATAAATGTGTTGCCTAAATGCCTGAATGCATCCTTTAAGCTTGCCTGAAAATGTTGTGCACTGAACAAAAATGTGTAGTTCAGCACAGCTATTCAAGGATATGAGTATGTCAAAATATATTTAAAATGTAGTCTGTTGACTCACCTGAGCCAGTGTTGATGTAGCACGTGTCGATTATCTGCTGAATTGCATTCACTAGCTCACTCAAAATCACAGCTGTAGTCACAATATGAAAATTTGTCTCTTAATTTTACAAATTTTACTGATACTTACTGAAGAAAACACTGCAGACAAGTAAAGAAGTGCATTGCGTTGCCATATGAAGATGCATTGTTGCCAAGCAGAGCCTTAATATATTATTTATTATCTGAAGGGCGAGCAACAAGTTGTCATATCACACCATGGTTTGCTGTCTCCACTGTCAAAAGACTGGAAAATGGTAAGAATTAATAACTTTGTAGTTCTAAAAGTCTGAAAAAGAGACTGGTAGTAACATTAGGGAGTAAGCTGTACCTCAAGTGCCCAGGTGGCCTCTGCATACTGGTGTCAAAGTTGTGGTGGAATTCAGTCAAAGTAGAGAGCTTCATTGGGTCTTGATTTCCATTTGACACTTTATTCCAACTCATGCGGTTATGAGCATATTTGACATATGAAATCTAATCAGAGGAAAACCAAGATGAATTGATTTATGATGTATGCTATCTGTGTCACCGTGTGTCACTGTGTTCACTTATTGTGCTAGGATTTTATCAGTCCAGTTGACTTTCAATAGTGGCTGTGTGAATTCAACAATATATGAAATAAACATGCCATGGACAACAAGTTGTCAAATGGCAAGACAGGCATGCCAAATGTAGCCATACCCCGGGGGTAAACTTCAGTGCTAAGCCTTCTCTTCTTCTCAAACCAGTAAAAAGTTATTTTAGCCCTTAAACATATTTTATTGCATTTTTTTAAGTGCAGTTACAGCTAAAAAATGATTTTCTGTGAATACTGGTTTTCCCAGCATGCCAATTTGAGAATGAAAATGATGAAAAATGGATGCACACTTGAAATATCAGGCAGTCAAATTACTTCCAGCCTTTAAGTACTAGTCCATTATTTTCACCACTGGAATGCTAAGCCATTATGGGTTGAATGTTGGACAGTAATCAGTATGTTTGACTGTCTTTTGTTATGACTTTCTGGCAGAGAGTGAACTATACAAGCTAATTTTATCCCACCAAAGCTACACCATCACAATGTCAGATGAAGCTTGTGTTCTATCTGCGCTAATATTTTGGAGAGCAGTTTTCAAATATATATATCAGGTGCTATTATTACACTTGTGCACTATGTGCAGTGCGAATTCCACCCCTGTGCCAATTTTCTGTGAGCTATTTTTACAAGAACGTAGCCTTTCTTGCCTCTGTGCGCACAAATTACAAAACAAGGCAGTATTCAAATGAGTAGCAATTCATGGAACAATGCGATAGTGACAAATAAGGATTTCATTAATAAACAGACATATTTATTATTACACTAGATTGTCTAAGAAACACTTTTCTTTCTGAAGATGCATTTTAGAATTAGAATACAAGTAGAATAGAAAGAAATATTGACTTCTTGTGATTCGCTCTCCACAAACAATGGAAAATGACAAAAATTATATAAAAATTGTGATGCAGTTGAAAGTTAAGCAAGCCTTTCCACCACATGGCACCGTGGAGCTTTTTGTACAATAGACTTGTGATTGAAGAACTGCACATGAGAATGAGTTTGATTGTCCATTTTCAACCTCAATGCATTTAATTTTGGGGAGAAAAATCTTGTGTTAAGTTAACCCACGTTCCCCAGTCTAACAACAGGGCCACCCTTTTGCCATCGGAATAGCTTCAGTCCTTCCTGGTTTGCTGTCCTACAAGTATGTAGAGGGATACTGGACCATTCTAAAAAAGCCTCCAGTTCTTTGAGGGATGAAGCAGGTGGAAATCTACTGGTGCTGGTGATTGAGGAGGTCATGGAAGGTGATTGACTTCATCCTAATATGCATAGGGGTTTTATCATCTGGAATAGTATAGGAACATCAGGCAACAGTGGCTAAATATCAAATCCAAAAATGCCAAGTCAATTGGCTCTGCACTATAGACTGTTGCGCCAACTGGACATGATCGGTAACCGTGGGGCTTCCCATTTGTGCTCATCGGCCAAGTCGGTTGGCAAGCAAAGTTCCCGGATTTTTATCTGTCATCAGTCCTTGCATTCGTTTGTTTTGGACTCTCACTTCAGTCGTTAGATATTACGTCAAACCCATCATGGAGGACACAAGAACACACAAGAACATTGCACCATTGGGTGCACCGAGTCCTGTTAAGTGACCTCAAATTCCTTGGCCGTTAAACAATTATCCAGAGCAATCATTGGACCTAAAGACTCCCACGAGACGGCTGCCCAAATCATGACAGACCCACCACTATATTTAAGAGGACATTGTGGATTGAAAACATCAGACAACTCATCAGACCATGTCACTTTTTTCCATTACTTAAAGGTCCAGCTTTCATGCTCCTAACACAGCTTGTCCATCTCCGGTCGTTGGCCTTGGATACAAGTGGTTTCCGAATGGCAGCCCTTCCATAAGTACCTGCTTCATGAAGCTCATCACACACAGTTTTTGCTGAGACTGTGTCATATAGACGTTGATTCAGTTTTGTGTTGTTTAGCAACTATCCTGCTAAGCCTCCATCTATCCCTGTTGGTGAGCTTTGACTTGCGTTGACTTGCATTGTTCCTCCGCTGCATTTTTTCATGTTTGGCATATGTTGTCATGATTTTTGAGATTGTTCCCTTTTGTCGCGGTAAATAATTTAGCAGTTTTTATGACCAATGCACCTGCAGTTCAGGCACGGACTATTTGGTCTCTTTGGCACGCTTTCGGTTGCCCCATGTTGCTTTGAAAGCTTTCATATTAAAGTGGTGATTGTCAGACCTCTTTTTTTAAACACATACTGCTAATGAGCATTCAACATAATACATCTCACCTGTGTAGCTGTCTTTGTTAATGGGATTTAGTTACTTCAAGGTTAGTCCTTTTTCATTTGGGTTTAAAATTTTTTTGTCCAACCCCTGTGTACTCAGAAAAGAGTGTTTAATCCCTGGATTTATTATTTGAGCATATGTCTGCAGTTGCATATTTGTATTTTCTTTTTGTTAGATTCTCTAAACTTTGCCAATATACAGTCAGGACAACATGTTCCCCTTCCACTGTTGTGAAAACAATGTTTGTTGGCAAATTTTAATTGGATTGATGCATTTATTACAATGGCAATATATAATGATGTAAAGCTTTCAAGAAAAAAAATCTGAGCTTTCATCATGTAGAGTAATTTCCAGAGTTGCTAAAATCAAAGCATGTGAGCTCCTTCGGTACAACCCGATTTGAAAACATGATTGGAAACAACACAGTTGATTATGCAGGTATAGAGGGCGGTGAGTGTGAGGTTCTGCCATCAGTGCTTGTGACATGAAGTAGGGTGTACCCCCCCACCCCCTCTCCACATGTCTCTCTCTCTCGCTCTCCCGGGCGTGCCATGGAAAGCCGTGGCAAGTTCGTGGCAGATGTAGCAGAATGTATTGTGAACTTGGATGTATTCCTGTAGGAAGCTTTGTTTCAAGCCAAATGTTGCATTTTTAATCCTGACAGAAACTGGGATGCCAGTCACACTCTGTAAGTGTTTTAGTGCAGAGCCCATGATTTGGTGGTTCTGAAGTATACATTGCAATTTGGATTCACTCACTTTTGAATATAATGGGCTCAGTTTGAACGGCTGGTTTAGTTGGCTTCTCATTGCTTTGATGAAAAAAGAGGCAGTGTAATGTGTGAAATAATCTTGCATCATTTTACTTTCAGTCATTTAGCAGACACTTTTATCCAAAGTGAATTACAAAGGTGATAGTTAACACTATGTGGGGATCAAACCCATGACCCTGAGACTGAGAGTCTCATGCTCTACCAACTAAGCTGTCTGAGCCGTTTAGTAGCTTTAGTTGCTCCTTCTATCACCAGGCACCAGCTCTTCTTCAAGAACCATATATTCTGTTAGATGCCGCAAATGTAGATGCTGGTTTTTACCCACTAAGCGATTTTAAGTTGATTAGCCGTTTAAAAGACATCTAAAGGGTCTTTAGCCATTTAGGTTAAAAGTAGGCTACATAGTTTATTAGACATCTACCAAAATTAAAGGATTGGACTTTAATGGTGCATATTTGATATTTACAGCTATTTATGCATCGTTTAAATATGTAATAATGTATTTACAGCATGGTCTAAAACAACACACAACCGACAAATACACAGCCGAAATGATCCTGGGTGATATGACAGCGAAAGCATAGACGTGGCGCTGAAATCACACCTAGTGCTCAGTGTGAATGGGGGGGTTGATTAGAAACAAGCTAATAGGCGTTTGAGACTTTCTCTGTATGAATTACTTTCTGCTCTTCTAAACCTAACTCATAGATTCACTAGGTTATTTTGATCTCATAGACATCTAGATGTGTTGTTGTGTCTTCTGCCTTGTGTTCATGAAACCACTGAATGATCTGAATTTGTTTATGAATACAAATTTCGGTGTGCATCTGAGATAATATGAGAACATCAGGGAGCAGTCTTTGCACTATAGGGTGCATATAGTCCTGTTTAGCGGCTAAAGTTCATTGGCCATTAAACAACTACCCAGAACAATCATTAGACCTAATGACTCCCAGGAGATGGCTGCCCAAAGTTTCTGAATGGCAGCCCTGCCATAAATACCAGCTTTATGAAGCTCATGACTCACTAGATTCACTAGTTTATTTTGATCTCATAGATATCTAGGCATTTTATTCTCTCTTCTTTTTGAGAGGAGCGTGGAAAAATATTGCCACATCTTGGATTGTAATTTTGGACAATGTGAGAAAACTGGCATGTGTTCCTGTTGTTTTGCTGGTGCTTTCGTTACAGAAATAATGAGGTTCATTACATTGTTCGAGTTTGTTCAGAAATTGTGGTTTTACTTCAGGCTTCACACATAGAAGTGTTTTGAAGTTAACTGAGCTCTTTGAATAATTGAAGAAGAGAGTTTCCGTGCAACGAATGGCATTCATTTCTGACCAGTTTATTGCAGATTGGGTGATAAAGGGATAGTCATGGACAGTATATTCAGTTTATAAAATATTTACATTTATATTAGACTTATTTTCATCAGAATATTGTATGTATCTTAGTAGATATTCAACCATAGAAGCAACTTCCATCAAGATGTTGGCCTATTCTGTTTTCTGCCTTTAATCAACACTCTCCGTTGCTCTCTGATGGCTACTTTAGAGAGACAGAAAAGAAATGTGTCTGGTGGACAAATTCATTCTCCGTGATGCTGGTGTTCTGATGTATTGATTTGAAATCCTGGGAATCTTCCTGCTAAGATTTTTTTTTTGTCTCAGAATCGATGGCAATGAAATTGGATAGAAGCTCTCTGGGCTCTAATTACAAACTCGAATAGATGTATGGTGCACAAAGTTCTCAGAAATCCAACACTGAGAATGAAGGGATTAGGCTCCAAGGTATCTTTTTCATCTCCCCCAACTAACCTTTTTCCAAAAAATGATATCATGAAGCGGGTTGTTTTTTGAGCCTCTCCTTTTTAAAGTCAGCTTTTATTTAGGAGTGAACAAGCCCCAAGGCAGAAGGAGACTGTATGTGCTGCTTCACACCTCCATCAACAGCGTTCAATTTAAGAGGATTCATTGCTGTTTGTATCAGTGTCTCAGAGATATGCTTCTCTTTTTTCTCTCTTACAGTTCACATCAACCTTGCCACTGGCAGCTCAGGAAAAGGCTCCCAGGTAAGGATATCTCAGACATTGTGTGACCTTTCCTCTTTGCAAATTGGGCTGAAACGTTGTTGGGCGCTCTCTAGTTTCTTGCTAATTCCTATGCGTCTCATTCATTTCTCGTTTCCCTTACCTCTATTAAAGCCTTTACTACCTGAGCAACTCAAAAAGTGCCCTGCGTTTTTTTCGAATGCCCTTTAGATCAAAAGTTTAATTTGCACTGCTACACAAATCCAGACGCTCTTTTCTCTCCCTCAAGTAAGTGTCAGATAATTTTCTTGCTGTTGCATTTCAAGTCTGCAGTTGCTGCTCAATAAATAATTAACATGTTCAGTTGCTCTACTTCTTATTGGTGTGAGAAAATTTGACAGTAAGGCTCTTGGCAGAGGTGCTTAGCATCACAGAAATGGGAAATTACTCTCTTGTTTTTTACTGTCAGCTGTTTCCATCCCCTCAATGGAGGTTTCACCCTTTCACTTTGTCACTTTTTCATCTTGCTCAAATCTTTGTATAATGATGTTAGGCAGAAATTGTTGTCAACCAAAAGCTTTAATGTGATCTAAAGGAGAGAAAAACATTGAGGCAGTTGATTCTCTCTTTGCATTGCATTCCTGAGAATTATACACAAAGATATTCACCAGCAGTTTGGACTTCAAAGGTTTTTAACTTTGCTTAAATCCGTTTTTGCTCAAGTCATTTTCCTTAAGTTCTACATCATCATTGTCTTCTTAAGAAAACATACATGCTCAGCAAAAGCGCATTCTCATAAAGTTTTTTTTTTTCATAAAAGGAGGATTAGGAACAGCTGTCTGCCAAAGTGATGAAAGGAAGATTTAATTCACATTAATTCAGGAGAAGGAACGCATTCAGGGAATGAAAATGGAAAAGGATCAGTGTTTTTGAAAGAAACAAAAACATAACCAGGAACAAAAGTTATGTCTAATGTCCTGGAAAGAAACAGTTATACTAGTAGAAAATGGTTCATGTTGTTCTTGTTTTGTCTTGATGGTTATTATAGTTTTAGATGTCTGAGAAATGCATAAGAAAAGCAAGCTCAATAAACATTTCAAAGCTTATTTCTGTCTCGTGCCTTCTCCTCCCTTCCTGACCCTGACATCTTCATACCAGTGCTTTTGTGAGCTAGCCAAGGGGGGAGTTGCCTAGTTACCACGGGACCGCGATGGTAGCTTCTCTCCCTTGCTCTGCCTTGCAGAACAAATGCATCAACAAAACAGGCTTCCCACTCCATTTTACAGCTTGTTTAACACATTTATTGTTTTAGGTGTTGGCTTTCAGCGGGTTTTCTCTACACCAAGACCAACTGTAATGGAAATCAGATCAGACTGTTCACCCCTTATTAGACCTCTTGAGCTGAAAAACAACATAAAAAATAGGAAGGAATACAATTTTTAGGTAATGGAAATGCTGACTTGACGGAATTGTGGAATGTCATGGAAAAGTCAGGGGATTTTACATCAGGGCTAGTAAGTAAGCTCATTCACTCATTGTTATAATCATACCATTTTGGTTAGTCTTGTTCAAAACAGTTTTGAACCAATAAATAAGGAACATTATAGAAAGTTAGAAAATATAGATTGGAACTTTTGATCCACAGAGCAAACCAATAGCAAAATAATTTCAGTTTTGGTTCCTGAGAACTTTCTTTCACAACATTCACTAACTAAACTGATGAACATGCAGCACTTCATAATCCTCCCACAATGTAGCTCAATCCAGATTACAAAACAACAAACATCTCAGTGGGACATAGAGAAAGTCGGCAAAATAATAGGCTATGAAGACATCCCGCTGAACTTAACCTTGGCACACCCTACATGGGTTTCAGCCCAATTTAAGCTGCAGTTCTGTCATCCTGACAGATCAGGGCTGATTTCAGCAGATGTGTAGGAAGTCAGCACAAATAATCTTGCACTGCAAAAGACAGGACTCCACTGTGGCTACAGTTGGGCCCATCATGATTCGTTAATTGTGTTTTTCTTCAGAAACTCTGACATTCAAAACACGTCTACTAGCCTACATACTTTATTAATACCTCTCTTTTTGCCTTTTTTATTGCAACGGGAATACCTACATTCTTAACTCAGTATGCACAGACAAGCTTCATGCTGATTATATTATATTACATCATACAGCTATCCCTCAATATTGCAGTTAGTTTATTATTGGCTTTGTAGTTCTTGTTGTCAGGTGATCCAAATTGTGTAGTGTCATCCCCAATCCTTGCCTCTTAGCCTAGTGTGCGCTCCCTTCCAATGAAAAGATGAGATATTATGAAAAGACCATCTGTTGAAATTGCCTGTTTGCATTTCTGGGGAGGATTTGAAATGTCATGTACTCATGTTCTCAGCTTTGATCAATATTGTTATATGGCTCCAAAATTGTCTATGGTATACAGAGCAGGCAGTATGGTAGCATCACGAGTCATCACACTGTAATTCTCATAGTTGAACACAGATCATGGCTTGCATATGCAACAAGCCTTTCCCCATTCTGTCCCCTCCTTTGAAGACCGCCCCGAGCCTCTGATGACTGGCATCAATTTTAACGTATAGCGACGTAGAGAAGTTAGCATAAGCGAGCACAGGTGCTGATATGATCTTCTGCTGCAGGGCTTGATAAGTCAGCCTAGATAACCAGCGTGCCACAACTTTGCGAAGGTAAGCTTAGGGGCCTTGATCTTCAACACTTTAAGATAACTCAGGAGAGCGAGGGGATGCAAGACGACTGCACGCTGTGAGAAATTATTTACTAACTTCCTGTAGAGTGTCCCGCAAAGCCCATGAATAACTTTAACTTGTTAATGTTCCTGCCACTCTGCTACCACCCGAGTCTTCTCTAGGTCCATAGGGACACCCTCAGAAGAGGTGGCATGGTCCAAGTAGGAAGCTTTACACATCACTAGCTCTGCTTCATTTTCAGGCTACGTTCCCAGAAGCAGGAAAAGCCAACAAGGTTGAACAAGATTTACTCCATGCACAAGAACATAACCACATCATCCAAGTACAGTAGAAGCAATTGAAAGTGCTGATCTATTATCCTTTTTGTAGGTCACTGAATTATTCCAAGTGTTTTCCAGGGGCTAAATGGTGGCCTCATAAAGTTATACAAACCAAACACTTTTTCGGCTTCATATTCAACAGGAACACAATTTGAATTATTTCAAGGGTATTTTAGGGTATTTTATCTTACACGGTACATAAACTCTTCTGCTTGTTCTTATCTGCTAACACGTTCTAATTGTAAAACTGACAAAGGTATTGACAACCACAGAGTCCTCACTTAAAGGATTGATCAATTCCACAGTCCTTTCGGGGATAAACATCTTTGTTGTCTTCCTGTTCAGCTACTTGTAGACCACCCAGAATCTCGGAGTGCCATTTTTACATGATAACCAGTCATTAAGAATTGGGGCTGCATCACTCCCTAAGAACACACAAGAACTCTTCTAACTCATCATTTGAAAGGACAACAACCCTGTTTTGCTTGTAAATGATTTCTGTGTTTTCTGCCCAATGTCATTTAGCAAAGAATTGTGTGTAAAGTCACATTTGCACAACCTAAATCATTGTCACTACATGCAAAGAGATGTTGCTGTCAGTTGCTATCCTAGATTGGTTAGGACAATCAATCTCAGAAGGAAATGATTGAGTCTGATGTATAGTCATATCTTACTGATTGAAATGTCACCGCACTACCTCCCCATGCAATGGCCTCAGCTGGGTAGAAACAAGCATTCTATGTCTGAGATTGCAAACATGTATCAGTTCTGCCAGTGTTAACCACAGGAACCATGGACTCACCTTCTGCAACCAACATAAATTGTGGATACCAACAGTTTGCCAGCAGTACACACTCATCTTCCTCCATTAATGTCTGCAGAAATAGTCCGTGGCTCCTCAGAGTGATGGAACTGATTTTCTGATGAAAACACTACCTCACGTCCCTCCAATTTGAAGAGAACTTAGCAGAGCAACTTCGCCAGCACCAGCACTTCTACGACCCATCTTCTAGCAATTACAAAAATGTAACCTTATATTCCTGGTGAGAAATTGTCAAAACCTTGCTATCCGATACTGAAGAATGCACCAGAAAGTTGAAAAACCTTAGGGGCAGACTTATCAAACAAATCAAAAAGCTAGCTAAAACAAAAGCAGTACATGGTCTGCAAACCTAGGTGCTATCATAGGGTGCAATATTGTAGATGATTGGTGCATGTGCAAGATGCAGATGGAAGTGTGCATGTGCCAGGTCGTGATACTGTGAATCAAGCATCAGTCAGCTCCCATAGTGGTGCATGTAAATCTGTGCACCTTTGTGTCAGAGTACAAAAAATATCCCTACCCAATTGTATAAATTGGGGTAGGGAGGTGAATCACTGGCATGTTGTGAGATTTTGAAAATTTTGTAGTAGTTTACTATCTTTTGCTGCACACTAAGCTGAGGTTGAGCAGGAAAGGTCACCTGTTTAGCATTAGCATTATATTTGAGGTGCCCGTTGTCTACATAATCTACCAGTGTGTCAAAATGTGTGATACTTTATTGATCCTTGGAGGGAAATTCTCTTTAGGCATTTCCTCCTCCAGGGAGGTCAGAGCGCAGGGTCAGCTGCATAACAGTGCCCGTGGAAATGGTAGGAATTCAATGACTTGCTCAAGGACAATTCAGCTGCACAGACACCCCTGTATATTTGAAACATTGGCTAATCTGGTCTTCTAGGCTCCTGCCTTGGCCTATGCAGACACCTGCTTTCCTGTGCCTGAAGCTGTGCTAGCATCTCTGTGTTAGTCTCTCCAGCCCTTTCCTCTTGCCTTCCTTTATGCATATAAGATTTGTTTCCCATCTTTCCTCTGAAGAATTTTAAATCTGCTGCGCTTTGCCTTGATAATGCTCATGAAATGGTGGCCAGGTACAAATAGAGTTTTAGTTCTTCAATTGTTCATCCCAAGGCTGAAAGCATCCTCAAAATAAAGCTGTCATCATGTCATTTTATTTCCTAAACAATAAAAGTATGGAGTGAAACCATTACATGGTATGTAGCTCCTTAGACATTTATGGAGCTCAAGGTACATCTGTTGTGTCTAGACAACACACCTAGCCTCATATTCACTTCATATTTTCTTCTTTTCTATTTTATGTGCTGACATGGTTTATATTATTCTAGCGTGTTTTACCATAATGGCAATAAAGAGTCAGAATTCACAGAAACTTTAGTGAAATTCGATGTGACTAATACAAAAAATAACTTTCATCCACTATCTCAATGCTTTTTACCAACTTGACTCACATTTACTCACATCCAAAAATTCTGAAAATTATGCAACCTTTAATAATTCCTGCCATCACAACAGAAAGCTAATGTGACATGATGGGTCACTCATATCAGTGGAGCGTCTGTGCCCTCAGGGAGTGAGAGATGTAGCAGGGGGCACGAAGCCAGCCTTGCTTTGTATGTGAAGGGCTGCCAAATCAAAGGCAGGGATCAAAGGGTTGCCTTAGCAGGTGTCCTTGATTACATACCAATTATTATGTAGGCTCAGCATCAGTCTTGACAGGTTTACGCATGTCTACACTGCAGATGGGCAGACTTTTACCATGGGCTGCCCTCGTGTGGGTACATGAAAACACTGGCAAAGTATTGACAGATGCAATCTCTCTGTCTGTCTGCATCAGTATTGTGGCGCCTCACTTGTGCTCAGATCCAGAACACTTAAGGGATGGTGAGATTAAACCTTTCAAACAGACAGTGTAGACTCAATGTGATTCCTTTTTTAACACCTATGGGTTTCTGGACCCCACTGCAAATGGCTGACAGCCTGCTGTCAAATGGGATTAGGGAGAGCACTACCTGGGTGCAGAAACATATAAAGGCCAAAAAGGGCCAGCTCTGAGCTGAGAACAGTTCATCTCTCAGTAATAGTGAAAATGATGCTATACCTGATCTGAGTGCTCTCTGCCACTGACCATAAAATCATTTACAAGGGAATAATTTGTAGCCTGCCATGATGTCATCCAACTACGGGGATAGTCAGCTACTTGGTGTAAGTACAATTGGAAGTGCAACTGAAAACTCTTTTGTGAAAGGAAAAATCCACCTTAAAACATTTTAAAATTTCAACAAAACACCTATTTGCAATGTACCTTGCATTTCTGGGCCCATTTTGTTGTTTGGTGGCATATTCTCTTAACTGGCCAAACACAGATGACATGATGTCACTTTGAGATATTTCCAGCACAGCTACAATGGAGTTTGATTGGAGAAACATTTTCAGTTCTATACAATAGAAACAATATCAGGTTTTGGTGTCAGCCCCTCAGAATCAAAGAGCAGGCATACCAATTTCTCCACCCACAGTAGCCTCAATAGGCCATAATGCATGTAGCCACATGACATGTTGCATTTTGAGTAAGAGGCGTGGCTGTGATCAATATGCCGCAATGTTCACAAACTTGTTGGCTCGCTATATTTATATTCATACACCCACCTTTGATTGAAAGCAACACGCCCCTTCTCTGTTTGTCAAAGATCACTCCGGGAAATGTAGACAAGGAAGGAAAGCGGGTGCAGCAAAAAAGTAAATTACAAAACTTCATCACAAAATGACTCCTGGAATGCATTGAACATCACAATTTGATGATATCTAACAGTGTAAGTGAGTATCTGAGGGTGGAGTTTTCCTTTTAAGCCTTTTGAAAGCATGTTGAGTTTTAAATCCATTTAAATTGGCAACATTTCACAAACCAGTCAATTCACTGCAGTGGCCATCTTAATTAATTCTGTATGACAGTGGCAGTGCAGTGATTCACTATTTCTCTTCTGCCTGAGAGTCTAGTTCTACTAGAAGAGACAGAGTGAAAGACTGTCATCCCTTGAGCGCTGCTGATAAGTCCTGTTGCTGTCACTCTTCTGTCACAACTACCATCTTCATCTAGACAAACTCTTAGACATATGGCTTTAATTTCGGGATTGTTTCAGTTTTTTCAGTTCATAAATATCTTTTACTTAAATGAGGATTAAATGAGGATTTAAAATGAGTAATTATCCAATAATTCTGTCAGATTCTCCAGACTTTCAGATGTCAATTTTCATTGAAGTGTCATCTCTCTTCAGTTAAGGAAATGGTTTCAGTGGATCTGTGTGTGATAAGAGGAGACAGAAACCTTGTGGGCATGACTAATGCTACTGAGTCCAATTAAACTGATGTCTTGTACCCACTGAATTAAATCAGCCTGCTATGATCTAGTCTGCCTATGCATATATTTGGCTCTAACTCTGATCACCTGAAAAATATGACAACATGGAGAGCCTGAAACATGCACAGCTCATCACCGTGCATATCATTCCAGTTGGTGAACTGTTTTCTGTTTTGCCCTACATTTCGTTATTCCAGTTCTAGATACCTGCCAGAGGATTTGATGAATATCAGAGGAAAGGGGCACATGACTACATAAATAATGTGTTGCTATGACAGGTGCCAGGGACCCAGTCAGTGGCAGGACATGAGCTAAATGAATAGGTGACTCTCTTTTAAATTGGTAGCCCTCTGAATCTGCTGAGATAGGTGGTTACACTGGCTCACTCACGCAACTGCCACGAAACTACTGTGATTCCCTGTAATTGCCGCACCACACCCAACCCGGTGTGAATTTACAACTTGGTTAAGTTGTGCTCTCCGAAGGCTAGTTAGGTTAGTCTAGAGGAAGTCATAAATCAAAACAGGCTTCGGTCTGTCATTATCTATTAATACTTCTCTGCTTTGGTTCTATAGAGATCTGGAAACAGCAAGAACTCTCTCCCTTAAGACCAAGAAAGATTTCCTCTGAAAGATGGAGGTGAAAAGACAGCTCTTCAAAGTTTTCTTGGGTTGTGATTGATTTACTCATCCCTCCATGGTCTACTGGATGCGCTGACAGCTCTGGGGGTGTAGCAGTGTTCAATGCCTTAATTGAGCCGAATGCTCAGAGCTTAAATGCTGCAGGCACAAAACCCACACAATTAGGAAGAACTAATGACGTGGAGTATCACCCATTATTTCTCCAACTAACCCGAAGGGGTTCCCACATTTAGCATCACTAAGTCTTAATGAGTGATTAGGAAGAGGATATATACAATCTGAATGTGTGTATCTTCACACAAATCTTTAAAAAAAAAAGTTTTTAGACAGTTCTTACATCTTCTATTGACAAAAAAGTGTATGAATGTAGGTCGTTATTTGAAGACACTTTTGAACTGCTTGTTTGTTCCTGTAATTATTAAAAAGTCTCTGTGTCGTTTCAGAGCCAGGATGATATGCATGTCATCTATAACAGTCAGCTCGGTAAGTCTTATTTCTTCTCTTTTTTGAGTGAAAGAAACAACAAAAACATCACTACTTATATTGGTTATGGTTATTCATCTCAAATAACAGTGCTGCTATCCTTTTGTTAAGCTCTGTTCTTAGATAACACTTGTATTCAAGGCCAATGTAAATTTCATTGGGTAATGTTTTGGAGTCTGTTACTGTGTTTGATATTTTGATGCAAATGAGTGTTATCCTGGATGACATTCAAAGGGATGAACTACTACTGAAGGGGTTTTTTTCAGTTGTGGGAGAATTGAATCCTCAGAGGAGAGAAATACCTTACCATGTTATATGATCATAAATGTGGAATCTGTTGGAGATGTTGGAGAGTGTTAAATTAAACACAAAACGCAAAAGTGCTTTCTGTTCTGATATCTCTCTTGAAGAATTAATCTTTTTCATCTTGGAAATCTTAGGCCTTTCGATTTAGTCATTGATATAGCCCCCCCTCTCTTTATCAATTTGACAACAGCCAGGAATTTCATAACTAGCGCAATTAAAAAGATCTCATGCTTGCCTTTAATGCTTGAGAGGGCTCATACAGTGACAGAGTGCTCCATCTGAGAAGTGATTTTTCAGGAGCCTGCAGAGAAGTTGGGAGCCAACATTCTGGACCTCTGCCTGTTGTTCTTTCAACTGGGTCACCACAGAAGCAAAAGCACACAAAAGCAAGTTCATAATGTTCTTATTTGGCACCTCAGCACAGAGAGGAAATACAGACAGGCAGCTATCTGAAAAATGGAGCTAGACTATCTGGCATTGCCATAGTAATTCCCTTTATCACGGCAGGAAAGCTGCGGTCACCTACAGAGAATAGTGTTTGTGGGCAGAAATTATAAAGATGAATAAATGAAAGCTGTACATTGAGGCAGGACTTCTCTTTGTCTGTGGACATCAAAAGGCAGAACTGAACTGTTTTATTTTCAAGTAAGTTGAGGTATCCTTTTACAAAGCATTGGAAATGATCAAAATGTGTCTGGCTCAAACCACGTTTCTTTAGAGGAGATAGATGGTGTTTAATCTAAACAAAGGGAACCTTCAATAGTTCCTTCTTTTGTGATAAAATGTCTTTTTATTTTCAGTTTACAATCAAATATAAAGCGCAGGTATACAATGCACATTTCTAAATAAATCACATTAAGGAACGTAAGACACCAATTACCAACACTGAGTGAGTGTGTTTTTTTCCATCTTGCTGCAATCAGTTTCTTTGCTGCTGTCAGGCCTGCAAGAAGAATACACTTCGAGTATCTTTATTAAAACAAGTGCAGATACTGTTCAGTCCCATGGCTCCTAGGCTGTTGTAGTTGAAGTTTCTACAGTGCTGGAATAATCAGGACAACCACATCATTCACATATTGTCAAGAAGAATACATCCACTCCACTGTGTCTGTTTCACTAGCATTGCCCAAACTTAATAATTAAACACTTATTACGCAAAGATGCTTTGCTAGCTCAATCTAGTTGTAACTAAAATATTTTTTTGGAAAAAAATATTTTTTGTCAAGCATAGCTTAGTAACTATAGTTGCAAAGTTTAACACGTTAGCAAGACTGTTAACACTGGGCAAGCGAGCAATACGAGGTGAGAGAGCATTGTTTGGTGTTACCTTGGAACAAACTATTAAGGGAATACTATCAGGCTCTGACTAGCAGCTACTGGAACCCAGAAAATGCATCATTTCAACAGTTAATTGGATCGGTGATTGGATCATTGATCAGCCGATCACTGTGAAACAAAGTCAAAGATTGACTTTGCATCAGCATCGATATTGCCAACTGAAATGTGGGAGAAGGCGAGGCATGCACATAAATGTGTGAGTGTGCAGTGGGGGGAGACAGACAATCAGGTGAACTCAATCAGATGAACTCAATCACATGAACGCACTTCTTGTTTTTTTAAGTACAGGGAATGATTGGGAGATGTTAACAAAAAATCCATTAAGGATGTGTTAAAATTCATGTTGAGTGTTCACAATAAGTGAACTGTTGCTTAATTTCATCTTAATTAGATACTCCTCAATAAACCAAATCAAACAGGTATTTGCGGTACATAGGGGTATGATGACTGACTGACTGACTGACATGAATTTGGCTCCTGAAAAATCTGATTACACAGTGCACAGATGTATTTCCTTCCTTATCAGTAAAAATCAACTTCACAGCTTAAAAACCTGTTCCATCCCTCTCCTCTGGCTCGATGGTATTGTAATTCATAAATATGTAACATGCCAACCCTCAACTACAGATTGTCAGCAGAAAGACAGTAGAACCTCAACCTATCTAAAACCCTCAGGAATAGACAACTTTCAAACAAACATGTTCAGATGACCGAGCAATTCCTACTCAAAAAGTGCATGCACACATATTCCAAAAGTGCCCAGGGCTCCACGTTCCTAATTCAATATGCCATAACCTTCTACAATACAAAAGCAATTCATGTCTGTGAGTGTTTCACAGATAAACAAGTAGTGTTTTCCAAAGTACCATGGGTGCCTTTGCTGAAGCTTCATAGCACCAACTGTACTGCTTTGAGACAGGAGTGCTCCTCTTTAATTAAACCATTATGTTGTTTTTTTAAATTTTTTTTTTTTTTTTTTTTTTTTTTTTTTTTTTTTTTTTTTTTTGCATTTGTTTGCTGACAATGTTGGAGTATGAGCTTTTTTAACTTTGCACTGAATGTGGTTTTTTCTCAGTATATATAATCTGCAATATAGAGGGAGCAGCCAGTTTTTCCAGTGTAGCTGTTTACTCATTGAGGTCCTTACCGTATGTGTGTGTGTGTGTGCGTGCGTGCGTGTGTGTGTGTGCGTGAGTACGTATGTGTATGCGCTCCTCTCTGCCTTGGCACGCCTACCTTACTGCGTTGTCGTGGAGATCAAGATCAACAGATAGTTAAAAGAAGAAAAAAAGCTGACTTAGGAGGATTATCTGATGATATTAAAAGTGACATTAAAAAGTATTGCACCAATTTTGTGTTTTAAAACTAAAGAACGTTGAGCTCTGCAGTGCAAAGGACTGTAGCCGCAGCTGGGACTAGCAAGCCCCGCCCATCCCAATGTAGGGGGCAGGGCCTATCTAGCAAGCCCCTCCCACTAGCCCCCCTAGTGGGCAGGGGGGGAACAGCACTTTCAGAATAGGCTTTCAATGTTGTTTTGGAGGTGCCACACTGCAACCTCTTGTTTACAAGACTTAGGAGGCGGAACGTGTGTTCATTCTTCCTTCATTTTAAAGAGAAAATGGAATAAAATAGAAAAAGATATACAAAAAATATAAAAAATTGAAAAAATCTACAAAAAAATAATAAAAAAAAGACAAGAAAAATGCGACAAAAAAAGAAGAATTTAAACTCTTATTGAGGATGAAGACGATGCTTTGTAACTCTGGGAATTCGGATCAGTGTTTTTGGCCATGGCGTTGGTTATTTGAACTATTCCTCTTTGTCTGCTAA
>CABFOQ010031658.1:11770-22067 GCA_900660455.1 Gephyroberyx darwinii
AGCTTTTTTAAGAATGCATAATCTAGCTGCATGGTGTGAACCTCTTTCTGTCTGCCTAACTTTCTCTCTCTCTCTCTCTCTCTCTCTCTCTCTCTCTCTCTCTCTCTCTCTCTCTCTGCAAATCTCTCTCTTTTTGTCTCCATCTCAATCTCTCTTTCTCACGCCCTCCCCTTCCACGCTGATCTCTCTGCTTCTAGGGAGGTCTACTTTTTTTGGTTACTGTAACCACCTATTTTGTTCCCGCTCTCTCTCTCTTTTTTGCTATTCTCATCCTCGTTTCTCTCCCATTTCTCTCTCGGAGGTCTACTGTAAGTCTCTCCTGTGAGCCTCCATCTCGCTCTTGTTCTACGATAAAGCCACCTTCCGCTGTTTGAGATCAAAGAGTTAGTTTGCATAATGGAAAAGAGAGGAACATGAGAGCGGAGCATAAAGAAGAAAAGGAGGCGACTGTGGATTCAGTTGAACAATATAAAATGGAACAGTGGCACTTTCCCTGAACCCTCTCTTTAAATGCTCTTTTTATATGCCAGCCCAACCATAACCAAATAAACCTTATATGCAGTTAGGATTTTTATACCCATTCATTGCCTGCAGCATATAACCAGTTTAGAAATATACCATAGCATTGACTATCATAGATTTTGTGTCAGGCCATCTCTTTTTTTCATAACTGCGATACTTTAATTATAAGGGAAGTGCATAATTTTGTTAGGTGAGCTCAAAGCTGGGACAAAATGTGTCAATGTCATGACACAGTTGCAGCAAACATCAGACATGTTACCACACGTTAACCAATAAAAACCGAAACCTAACCATCACAATCACAACCTTCTCCACTTTCTCCACTATGGCTTTGATTGACATTCATGTCCGTTGTTTGTGGATCACTTTTGTTTTTTTGGGTGATGTGACAGACTCCTCAGCTCTTAGTAAATAATATTGTCTACATCAATGGCTGCTGTGACTCCGGATATTGTTTCCGTAACAGATGTCTTGGAATGGCTTATCTTGGCTCTGACAGCGATAGCATAATAGAGTTCATTATTTGAGTGGGAGTTTGTTGTTTCTGCAGACAATGGAAATTCAAGTTGAGTTGTGGGTAAACATGGGTAAACAGTCTTTATCCCACTGTTGTCTATCCATGGTCCTAGGTGGGTGGTCACAGCGCGATATTTGATATTGGTATTAGCGATGTGTGGTTTCATAAGTTCTTTCTACTTTTGAGGACTTGCAGGCAACATTTGCTGTGAAGAGCAAATCCACAATGCAAAACAAGGGAACCTTTAAACAATCAAAAAGAATATTTATCAAACATATAATGCAGTCATATTCTTTTTGAACACACATGAAAAAATGGTGATGAATTATTCCAATTCTCCGTACACATTTAAAGTGTTATTATGACTCTCATTATAAGGATTTATAGGATTTACGATGTCTTCACTTTACTAAGCAAGGTACTCACTGTAAAGCAAAGGATAAACAATAAAGGACTGAACTCTACACTGTAAAAAAAAATTACAGTGCAAATCAGTGAAATCAATTAATCTTTAATCATTAACTCAATGTATATAGATGTGTTCAGGGGAAAATCATTCAGGCCGGGAAATATTGTGCGAAATCTAGCTCCAGTCAGGCCATTTTATAAGCGGAGGTCTGCGGGTCCCACACCAAAAAATTTTTTTTAGTTACAAAGACTTCATTTCCTGCATTGTGGTGAATTGTAGTGCATGTGAATCATAAACTAATGAGCCAACAACTGCTTATTACAATGTACTGTTATGAACCTCAAATAAAACCAAAGGTACATATCATTAAGGAGGTTATCAGAACCGGTCCTGACCTCCCTGTGGCCCTAAGCTGACCTACCTGACCCGTGAGCCATGTAAATCATTTGCCATTGCCACAGTCACACCGGATACCCTCCCACTACAATCCTCCCTCCTTTAAAAAAGTTTGCTCCATCTGTTGGTCTCAGAATAAGTAGACCTATACAGAACAGAATGAGGTATAAACAAACAATATTTATTGAATAGAATATAACAATACTATTATTAATTTTATCAGCTGCATCAGGCCCATTCAAACTGGCTTTCAACTGATTTCCTTTTATACATTTTCAAATCTAATATACTATTTATACTATGGCTTGGCTGAATACTTGATGGTTATTATTCACTGAGAGATGTGCATCCATATTGCCCAGTATGCCCAGCTAATCAACATTTTAAATTCAATATTTAATCAACAGTCAATGTCAATCCATAGCTCTCCATCTTGTATTAGTCCAGAGTTGTAACTAAACCTTGCCTGAGAGACTAGATCATCATTGTCTTGTTTTAAAATGATGTGCGCCTATGAGGAGTGCCATCACGCCCATATATTGTCAGGACTGGTCCCCACAGAGGTTGCTGCTGGAAAGCGCAAGTTCCATTCCGTGCACGCGCATTTGAACGCATGTTCATCTTTTCCGAGCTGCAGTTTATAAACACCGTTTCCCGTTTATCAAACGTAATAAATAGTTGTATTTCACTCTCACTTTTGTCAGGCACAAAGTCACGCGCCTCAAAGTCCTTGAGTGTGGACATTGGGATTGGGCCATTGACACCTGCTTTGAGACGAGAGGGGCGGGACCCTTGCGTAATTTGCAACGTATAGTGAACGTATAGGGCCGCCCGACTCTGGAGGTTATGCTTGACAGTTCACGTTATCAAACTATCGCACCGCCACAACTAGAAACACTGGCCTGGCTTGCTTGTTCTGTGGCCTGACTGCGGGCCATTTAGCAGGCCAGGCCACCGGGAAAAGTTACAGGATAAAGTTACAGGATGGAGATTATTATTGAAATGCTATGTAGATATTGTAGGTGAATCATAGATCAGTTTCTGATTAAAAATTAAAATCATGATAACCCTGATGGAAATTAGTGTCCAGTTCAATAACTACACCTGATACTCTAAACATACTACAACTTGTGTGGTATCTACTGCTTGTACTTGTACATAAGTGCACTTGTTGCAATGTAGATGTACAATTTAAACACAGATGAACAACTGACACTAAAAATCTATTCTCTAGTGAAGGAGTAAATAACTGGAATGCAGTGAATAATTAACGCTTGTCAACATGACGAGAAATTTGCTGACTTAACGTATTATCTTAGGTTCACTCAGAGTTTTTACTACATTAGAACTACTACTACTACTACTTTGACCCAACTATTTTGTACTATTTCAGTCAACTTCAAATTTTAAGGCAGCAAGGAAACTTATGTTTTTAAGTTGAAGTAACTTAATCTCTTTGCAGTGTAAAAATAGATCTTCGTATTCTGGTAGATTACGGTCTGTCTACAATAAAGGTCTGGGTATAAAGGCACATTATAACTGCACTGTGAAGCTTTTATTTTGGCCAGTGACTCACTTACTGGTCTATTTGTATACGTTAAGCATGTGGTATTGAAATATTTTTTACTCTTCAGCTAGGGCTAATAAAAGAATCGAGACTTTAATGTCTTCTGGCAAGCTTCATCATGACAAAATGAATTATAAAGGTGCTGTAGGCGGTAGAGTATCGCCAATAAACAGATTGGACAGGAAAGGACACAGCTCACCACTGCCATGAGCAATATTTCAAGGTAGATTTCCATGTCAACTGAGCTTTATGGGATTCAATTTGTTAAAAATGTAGTCATTTAATTTCTCATACCTGCAGATTTGTGATTCATTAGTCAATACAAACGTTATAGTGTATCACACTTCTATAAGCAGACCTCTTAGTGAAATAGAAACAATAGGTATGAGCTTAATCATCATAATAAAAACACTTTGTGATATGGTATGAGTTTTGCTGTAATGCATCATGCTTAATTGTGTTTGCAACCATGTTCTTGAATCCTAATTGTTATTTATTAGGCTTGACAGTGATAACTTATCATGGGCCTACTGTGGGAAGTAGTAGTACTGATAGTTTATCTTACATATGCTTGACAATGGGACTCAGGTTGCACCTGTTCAGTGTCAAATGATTTTCCCTTCATAACTTTTGAAGAAAAAGAGTAAATCCGGAACTAACTGAACATGTATATGATGAAGTTTGTTTTCCTGACATTGTAAGTACCACCCACCATAGGCCGTATTTAGGCATTATAATTACTACCCTGCGGAAAAGCTAAAAGGGCACAGCCTTCTCCAGTTTAATGCCTTATTTTGAAGAGCACTTCTGCAAATCAAGTCAGTCGCAATTTTCAAATTAGAATACCTGAGGCGCAACCATAGTGTCAAATGCTGCAGCATTGCTGTCAAAGCAGTAGACAATGTAGGTGTGAGAGAAAATTCTGACATCTCCATTGTAGCTGCCATCTTCCGCTGGAAGCCTGTTGTCATATTAAATTCAGAGTTTATACTTATGAAAAGTAAAGCACTGTAATTTTGGATGATATTCTATGAATTGAGTGCAATCGGAGGTGGAGCTCATGTGACTGAAACAATGCAGCGGTAAGGGTGTGGATGGGTGCATACTATGTTTGCCTTCAACTCCGACAACCTGGGTTCAAGTCCCGTCTCAATCAAAGCCATTTTCTGCGGTGAGTGAAGATTTCATTTTCAGCAAAAGTTCCCTAACAAAACCTTACCCTAACCTTAACCAAATTATTTTAGTTGCCTAACCTTAGCCTTAAACCAAAGTAGCCATGTATAGATATCAATCAAGGGTTCATAAGATATCAAACAAATGTTGTTGGACCAATAGATGCAGGGCTGCCAGAAGTTTTGGTGAGTATGGTTCGAGATTCCAGTTCAAGCCGTGGTAATATAATATGATCCGGCAATCGATTTCTTTTAATCTCATCCTCTCACGTTTGACGGTAATTCTCAAATGGAACACCCTCTCAATAAATAATTTCTTATTTTTTTTCTAACTTGCTTTCTCTCTCTGCCTGAACAAATAACACAGCAGCCATAGCTTTCTCGTGGTGGGAATTGAAATATTGTTGCGATTATACACATTTTGGTTTAGTAAATCAATGATCTATTTCAATAATCTCCTCCATTTTTGTGCCCTGCCAAAATGCATGTTAATTGGGTCAAAGTCATAAAGAATGTGATATAGCAACGAGTATTTTTGTCCTTGGTAGAGGCCTATAATTTCCATTATAGAAATGTAACAAAATGTCAAGAATATCAATGAAGCAAAATGTTTAATTCACCATTTACAGGAATATGAAAAGGGTACAGATACACTGAAAACAACTCATCCATAAACTAGTGCCTAGAAAAGGCCATTTTTGTCGCAATCTAAACCTCTTTTTACCTCCAGCTCCAGTCAGCATACTGCCTATGCCAGTTTGTACCTAAGTATCAATTCTGACACCTTACCAGGATATTTACCTTTAACTAATCTCACTTTACAGCCACTGGACCTTCCCCTTTTTGGTAAAAAGGCATTCCCAGGCACCTGGCAGTTGCCGGCAAATAGACAACAAGCTGTGGCCATTCAGCAGAGTGGTTTATTTTCTATTCATTTGCACTGAAGCAGGAGTGATGTGCAAAGTAATACCTGTTACAGGACACGGCTGTTTTCCCCAAGTCCAACAACAAAAGCGACTCCACAGCTGAATGTCAGGCACTGTACCCTTTGAGACTCAAGCGGGTAAAAAAAAACAAAAAGAAGAAACAAATCACTCTCTGTTATTGTGAATAAAGCTTGACAGAATAAAAACAACCAACATCCAAGAACCTCATCCAAATGAGTACCAACAGGCAAGATTTCATATTTTGCACTGACGGGAAGACAGGTTTATATGAACAGAGAAAAAGATTGCAATAACTGTACTCTGACTCTCTTTCCATGATTCACAACACCCCCAATTCCCCTTCTCCCCTATTCTCGTTCTCCCTCGCTTGTCTCCCTATCTCATCTATTTTTCCCTTTCTCTCTTGCTCTCTCATGATCATCCTTTTGCTTTTTATTGGCAAGTCCCTCGACCGTGGTAGCGTAATGAGCTTTTCTCTTACTTTTCTTCATTTGTCAGCGTGTCTCTCTCTCTATCCATCTTTACAGGCTTTTCTCATCTTTCAACGCACTCATAACTCTCACTGCTAATACATTAGCAACGCACCCAATATCATTAACCCTAACAAATCTCATCACTTGCTTTACTGGTGGGGATTTTGTGCTCATCGTCAGGCATAGTCAATGGCGTCAGTTTATGGCTCTTTGGGGTGTGTTTGCCTGCTCGCGTATGTGTGTGTGTGTTCTCCTCTCGGCTTCATTGCTCTCGGTGGACACAACTGGAACGCTATACGACTCCAGGGGGACCAGGTATTGTAGCGGGGTGGGAAGGAGAAGCGGCAAACCCTGGTAGTGGAGCCAATCCCCCCAGGCCTGCTATCAGAGAGGCAGACTTATGTGCTGCGTGTGACACTTGGAGCTGGAGCCACACATCTCTGCAGCAAGTGTCTCTGAATGTCGTCATCCTCCGCATTAGCGCAGAAGTGCCATCGCTATGTGTGTATTTGCACGTGTGCGTGCTTGATAGTGGCTCGGAGGATTTAGTGAAGCTCCTGTATCAGACCTCAAACCACAATATGATATTAGTGTGTGTGTGTGCCAAAATTTCAGAGCTCTACTTCATTTTCACATTTAAACCTGACTACTTTCACTTGGTTAAACAGCAACACAGTCTGACATGGACTGGGTCACAGTGTAATCTCTCTCGCTAAATGGCTCAAATGTAAAACGTCGGCAACTTCGCAATTACTCAGACCTATTGCTCCGGCCCAGACGCACGTCGTAAGCATTTATACTTTTAGGGGGAACCCAATTGCCTCCATTACACCAGAGCAGCTCAATCAGTCACAGCGAAGTGTCTGAAAGGATTCAGCGCCAGATCTGATTAGAGCACCTACTACTTAACTGTTCACCCGTTGTATTTGATAAAGCCCACCTTTATGTTTATCCAGTCACCTCACCTATAGATAAAAAGATCTACTATCTATTTGACACTGGTTTTAACGAGGGAGCCCATTTAGACTTAACACCCTCTTATAGGGGATCAGATGGATGGGGTGGAGTGTCATCGATGGTAATCAGAGCTCTCCAGCCACTTCCTGTAGTCTGAGAAGGGGCTGTGAGATTTGATGACTGGGTTTAATCGCCTGCCTCTCTGCCTCTGAGAGGCTTTGGCTTTTAGCTCCTCATCGAACCCTGTAGTTAAATGATCTTAAACGCTCTCTCTCTTTCTCTCTTGTCCCTCCCTCTCAATCATTCTCCCCTTTTACCAATTTGTGTTGATTCAGTGATGGCCTTTTAAGCAACGAAGTGCCGAAGGTCACCAATATTGTGAAGAGATCCGAGAGGGCAACCGCGCGGTAATGTCTTAAGGTGGAATGACTGGTTTGGAAATGTGTGTGTATATGTGTGTGTGTGTTCACATTTTCTTGTACAGGTATGTGACGCTAATAAATCTACAGTAATTGCGGGCATAGACACAGCAACAAGTGCACACACACACACACACACACACACACACAAACAGAAAACAGACAATCAGATAAAGATGGAGACAACCATGTTTTTGAAGGCCTGGGGGCTAAAAGTGTCTGACAGGAAAATCAAAGACCCCAGTTCCTCTTAGTTCACACAACTTGTCTGTCTCACTCGGAAATCCTCTGGGAGACGCTCGCTGCCGACTGTCAGAACCCAGTCGGAGAAAAAAAGTCACTCCCTTTCAACACGCGTGCGTGTGTGTGTGTGTCGTGTTTGCATGTGTGTGCATTGCTGTTGCAGTGTGAATTTGACAGTAATGATGTGGGGCCTTCTCAAATTGACAGACAGAGGGAAGGAGAGAATGAGAACAGGAATGAGAGACAAGATGGGAGAGAGAGAGAGAGAGAGAGGGGGAGAGAGAGAGAGAGCGTGGCACAGTGGGTGAGACATAAACAACAAACAATTTTCCACACACCCAGGCAACAGTGGACAATCGCAGGCAGTGGTTCATTATGCTTTCTTTATCCCCTCTTTCTCCCTCTTTTTCTCTCTTTTAATCTCACTCACTCTCCTACTCTCGCTGTCTCCCTCTCTCTGTCTGTCTCTCTTTCTCGGCATCTCTGTCACTCTCAAGCCGGGGTTCTTGGACCGATGTCATATAACACAGCAGGTCGGCCATGTTGGCTCTCAGAGAGGAATTGGGGTTAGTTTCCTTTAACCTGTACCTGTGGACAATTCCCCATCTGAACAAAAGCCGTTCGCACATCCACAAATGAGACATGCGGCATCTTTTCTTTCCCCTCGCATTCCTCCGGGCTGACATTTCCGCACGCTGCTCAGAAACACCCCCATTAATCCATATAATCTGTAAGTAAAACATTCCCTTTTCTTTCCTTGCTGGGAAGAACCTGGAATATGCCGCATTGACACTTCCATTGTTGTGAAGGTGGTGCGGTTTAATGGGGAATTTTGCACAATGGTGCTATTGACTTGACTGAGATTAATAGGGGACCAGGGGAAGGCAATGGAGTGACTTTACCATAACAATGGCTGCTATCCATCAGCACCGCGGCCCAATTGCATGTTTGTATGAAACAATCCATTACTGGCAACAAAGGGGAAGACATGGGCTGCTTTCATCCTCAAGCATATCCCCGAGGATCTCAACACTTCCACCTCCTGTGCTGAGGGAGAAACACGTCGGAAGACAAGGACGATTGTGCAGCCACAACATGCACCGTCACCTCGTCGTGCATTGGCTGATTACACCCCCACAATCGCTTTAAGCCCATAGGTGTAATGGATTAGCTTGTCGCAGCACATTATCAGACTTGTCTGTGCACGTGAGATCCGTGTGCATGACCTCTCATGATCGTACTTAAGCGTTAGAATGAAAAATGCAAGCGTTCTCCAGTGAAACAAAGCTAAAATGTTCCATCCATGACGACAGCTTTTGCAAACTGCGTCTGAACTCAGATGCAGCAACCCGGCTACAATATGTGGCAGATTGAATTGGGGGATTGTTTTTTAGGTACACCAATATTCTCCCTTTGGGATTACGGTGTAGGATTATCCACTCGTAGGCCGGTTTGGGGAGTAATGGATTATACAGTATGTAACAAGATTAAAATAATCTGATTACCAAAGTAGTAGTAATTGTAATCTGATACAGTTACTGCAAACAGAATCAGATGGCAAAAAAAGAAATGACTTGTTTAATTCAAAATGACTCACATTATAGATAATTTTACCCAATTTGGGATAACAGTTACTCTGCCTTGTAGTCGATACTAATATTATCCAAGTTACAAAATGTGAATTAACTAAAATGGAGCTTAGCGTCTGACGCCGCTTCTGCCCCGGCTCCCGACACCCTCTCTATCTGGTAGGCCGTATTTACCGTTCCATGCAAACATCTCCCCCAGATTGAAGTCTCCAATCCCCCAAGGTAAGGACTTCCACCGTGTAAGCAACGCAATCTGCAGCACAATCTCAGACCGGCACTATGTCTACCTGGCGTTAGTGTGCAACATCAGCCTAACTTACAGCAAACACTCAAAGGCCACTCTCACGTATTGGTCCATTCGACGCCGAGCTAACCATGCTTGTCGGAGGCTGCCCGGCTCTCATATGTTTTCATGCGGCCGTGTCCAAGTCGCTTTCCAAACTGTCAGCCATACCCACTCCCCAGCCTCCCTGCTCTTGTACCAGACCCCAGTCGTCATGATCGTCAGGCGTTTTCCAACTCCAGTCAGCCATTTTGCAATAACTTCTATCAAATATCTGCTCTTCTCCAGTCTGCACCTTCCTCCATGTCCGTAGCGGCTGCAGGGAGGCCCCGGTCAGCAGTGACGTGCCGTCTAGGTCTACCTCGTATAACACATTCTCTAACCCAATAATATTTCATATGATAATCTTGTATTTGTATCATTACTGTTTATTCCTGTGATTTCTATTTCATTTGTGTATTACCTCAATAGTTTAGACGTCATGATGAGGAATGTAGCAGTTACATGTCAATAATAGAGAGAATGGCAGGGCTCTATGCCCATTCATTGTGAATGCAAGCGCAAAAAAAAAAAGAGCTGGACCTGAGTAACAACAGAGGCATACAATTAATAACAAACTATTATGGCTGACATAATGTGTCATCATGAAACTGTAAAGAAATGTATTGTCAAACTGTCAATAAATCAACAATAATGAACAGAGCAGATCTCAGATCAGAAACTGATGCTGTGTTGTGTCTTGTTCTCCCATCAGATGTCTGTGAACTCACACTGGACCCAAACACAGCACACAGAAACCTCTC
>CABFOQ010031661.1:0-10709 GCA_900660455.1 Gephyroberyx darwinii
CCGGAGCCTGGTGCAGACCTGAGGCCCTTTCACAGGGAAGTCTCACAAACCCAATGTCAAAAGTTAGGAGGGAAGACCTGGTGAAAATGAACCAGCGACAAGAGATAATCCAACTGCTTTCACCATCAGCACACATGCATTTACTTTAAAGTGTGCTTTGTGTGTGTTCACTGGAATCAAACCCATTAATTCTGTCTTTTACAGCATTAGTGACAATCTACAGCACATATACTGTAAAATACTGAATGTAATTACAGTATGGTGCTACTGTTAAAACTATATGTACTTTGAGGGGGGGAAGAGATTTATCTACATTTATAACCAGAAGGGTGGCGTAGTGAGTAGGGAGACTGTCAGTCGACCAGAGGACCTATAGGTTCAAGCTCCTGTGTTGGAAAGCATCCTCCCTGCTGCAGTGTCCTACAGCAAGACAACGAATCCACACCAGCTCCAGGGGTGCAGCTGACCCTGACCTCTGACCTCCCACAGGAGAACAGGCCTGTGTTGTCTGAATGAAATGTGGACGCATCTCAGTTCCATCTTCAATTTGAGATGACTGTCCTGAAATAAGGCTATGGCACCAAGCCATCAATGCACTGTGCTGGAAGCAAAGTGCATTTCAGCACTTGTGAACCTCAGGGAAGAGGGTGGTGAAGATGTATAAATAGCATACCTTTTGTGTCTGATGTGCTATTTTTCCTTCAAAGATGTCATACACTTGCAGAGATATGCAGGCATACACAGTATACATGATCTATCTATCTATCTATCTATCTATCTATCTATCTATCTATCTATCTCAAATTCCACAAAGTCTCCATCCATCCCTGACTAATCTCTCGTTCTACCCCTCCTCCAGTGTTACCTGTCTGCTACTGCTCACCCTCATCTTTTTTTTCCTGATCAATCCACCAAAATGTAATATCTCTCCCTCTCTACGGTCTGCAGCTCCCATTATTAATTGTTACAACCCATATAGGATTTAAATCTCTCTCCCATACACAATCAGACACGCATTTACTCAGCCATGATCAGTGACTGGACATGGCTCCGTGCTCCATGCTGGTTTCACTCTGACCATCAATTAGCATGATTATCAGGATTTCAGTGAGGACAGCTGAGTTCCTCTGGTCCCACTAGCCACACTACTGCAGGACTGAACCGTTGTGGAGTTTGGCCTTGATTTCCCCACGGATATATTCCTCCATTACGCGATGAGATGACGAGTCTATAACTGCCATCACCAGCTCTCCTCGCAATTACAACAGTGCGGGAACAGCAGAAGCATAATAGGGGCCTGCAGCCATTCCAAAAGCTTCTCCCGTTTATGAGTTGGTTGATAATACTGAGTTAGCATTCTGGCTGACTAGCTGTGGTGCTGTCTCCTGCTCTTAGCTTCCTGGCTCAATGAGCTTCACTGAGTCATTATCACTTTCCCAGACAAAAATCTCAGAGCCCCCCCCCCAACCCACCTCTCTCTCTGTCTGTCTTCAGCAGAAGTGTTGATCAAGAGAAGAGGTGCTAACATCTAATGAGCTAACACATTAAGGAACTAGTGCTACCAGGCTATTTGTGTGTGTGTGTGTCTGCAGTGTGTGTGGTCTCCCGGCTGGTGGGCCAAGCTTTACAGCTATATCCTAAGACACATGCACACATGCACACTCTCTTCCTCTCTATCAATCTCTTCTTTTTCTTACACAAACACACACAAATTAACACTGACTAAATGTGCGTGTGTGTGTCTGAGCATCTGAGCATCTTATGTAACAGTTAGAGAAGTAATCAGTGGAATCTATATCATTAAAAGTTCAACAGAGAGAACACAAGTCAGAGGTTGATGAGTGTAAATGATGGCTTTCATATAGTGTTAATACACTAAGCTCTTATACTGGAACAGAGTTAATATCAGTCTCATCATAGTGCTCATTGGGAGGATGACTGACAGTGAGGAAGTTTTGGGCTTGGATATTGGTTTAAAGAATAGAATAGAATAGAATAGAATAGAATAGTCTTCACTAGGTAGAAGTTGATGTCATCATCCTCACCACTGTCACTACATCATCATCATGATTATCATTATTACCATCATCACTGTCAATATCATCTTAATCATCATGGTCATCATTATCATCATAACTAACCCTATTATCTCAATTTCATAATATTTATCATTGTAATTATCTTCTCCTGACACTTCACCATTTACCATCATCACCATCTAATCATTATCAAGTGAAGAGGCACTCATCTCACCATTTGCTCATTGGGCCTTGGGACTCAAACTAGCAAACCAGTTCTGTTCCCGGTCACATTGTTCTATTCATAGTGTTGTCCCATAGCCTTTGAAGCAGAATCTCCTACAAGCATTTTACACACTAGTAATATAATATTTTACTTTCAAATAATACCTACCATTTCACCTATGCTACTCAAAAAACCTACATAACCTAAAACACATTCACATTATTTTTCCCTTCCTCAATGGAAAAAAGCGGATATCTCCACGCCTACAGGCTACACAGCCCACTGTACACCCCTGCTTGTCAGTCTCCGTCTTAATTGATGAATCAAAGCGCTAAACCACCAACGGGTTTCACACACAGGCAGATGGATAGGCTGTTCAGGTTCTGTTTTGGTGAGGGGAACGTCACACACTCTTGTCTGTGGGCGTTTTCTCAACCTTGTGCAAAGTGGAGAGTCCCATTTTCTCCTCTCTGATTGTGACCTAAAAACTAGTCCAACGCCGCTGCTGTCTCCTCTTCGTCCGCACAAAAAGACACAACGCGGGGATTATTCTATGCGCCGATCTGCAGCCTATCTGTATCAGTGGCAAGAAAAATCCCTTAAATGATCGAAAGCACTTTTTAACAAAAATAAAATGAAAAGAAATATCTACTTTTGCATATTCGCCATCACTTCCATAAGTTCCACACCGCCTTCACTTCCACAAGTTGAAAGTGAAGGCACTGAATGAGCTCTAAACGACAGATATATGAGCGCCTGACATAAAAACAAAAAAAAAGTCAATCGGCTTCTTACCTTCCTTTTTTAAGGCATTGAGGAAAGACTTCATTTTCCCTCCTTGCTACTCCGCTTGGTGTCAGCACCCTGGACAGCGACTAGGGAGCTGAGCGCGACGCGCAGGAAAGGAGCTGCTCGGACGTAACGCACATGATCAGGCTCACACCCGCCACTACCACCGCCTCCTTGGTAAGCCAGGACGAGCCCCCAACCCCGCCCCTCACACTCCTCCTCCTCTCTCTCTCCTATCTAGCTCTCTGGTGGCTATCCACTGCACAGGAAAATAGTAAGTTTGAAGGTCAAAATCATACTGTATAGCCTAATAGAAACTAATAGAAAAAATGCCAAATACATTATGGTTTAGACTGGTTTAGACTAAAAAAAAAAATCACATCCATCTATGTTTTACCTGTGTAACAAGTAGGTAGTAACAGCAGTGGTAGTTGTAGTAGTGGCAGCAGTAGTAGTGGTAGTAAAAGTAGTAGTAGTAGTAATAGTAGCATAGTAGTTATAGTAGCAGTAGCAGTAGCACTACTACAACTGCTAGTAGTAATAGTATTAGTAGTATTTTTAGAAGTCCCTAACATATTTACAATTTAATATCCTTGCCAGCACTGCAGTGACAGTAATGCTTGCTAGCATGACACAATCATGCTAGCTCATAACTGCTTAGGGACTAGAAAACCTTCTCCATTGCCAGGTTGTTACCAAGGATTGTTCTATTTACTGGCATGGTAAAATATTGTTTCCAATCATAACAATCCCATCCTGGTTTCCAGGTATAAGGCAGACCAGGTGTTAATAGTGTTTTTTATTTCCACATATACATTTAATAAAACACAGAAGGAACAGAAAAACAATAAAACATCTCACGTATTAACAACCAACTCAACATTACAAAATTACAACAAACTCAACATAAAGAAAATGCAAACATGCATTATGATAGACCTAATTCAGAAATCAAATGTAAAGCTAGAGTATAGTTGCATGTGTGTGTGTTCAATGAGTGAGAAAGAGAGAAAAAAGAGAGCGAGAATGTTGTTTTACTGGGGAAAACTTCAAGAAAGCGGGTCCTAATTCTGTATAAATAAGAGCCATAGCTATTGTAACTATTCAAGTATTCAAAATATATTTCATGGCCAAGTGACTGTGGGGTATTGTAAGTACAAAACGTGTGAGCTCAATTGTATACTGTGCAGGACAAGGAAAGAAATTCTATTAATATGAGTAGTAAGAGTAAAAATACATGTTTGATAGCATCTATGTTGAACATAGACAGAATGCCTGGTTGACAAAAGAGTGGTGCCAGGCATATAATAGCCATGGGGAAATCTATAAAAACTATAATGCAGTTTTTCTCTGGGTTCTCTGGGTTTCGCAGGGTTCTCTGAGGTCTTTCTGCACCAATCATAAGGGTCTTCTTGCATTGCTATTTATCTGGCCTATGACCAGAGACCATTTTGCCTTAGGTGTCCCTACCAGGAACACAAGGCTCCCAACAACATGGCTACCAGGGTCACTGAGGCACACAAACCCCTCCACCACGATAAAGTCGCAATTCCAGAAGGGCTAAGAAGGATTGTGAGCTTGGCCACCGTTAAGGTGCCTTGGCTGCAGTAATGCAGGCATTGTATTGGACCATGGTGGTGGCCCAAAAAGCAAAGCTCTCAATCTACCGGTCAATCTTCGTCCCGACCCTCACCTATGGCCACGAGCCCTGGGTAGTGACCAAAATAATGCGATTGGGGATAGAAGAGGCCAAGATGAGGTTCCTCCGCAGGGTGGCTGGCCTCACTCTTTGGATGAGGAGCTCAGCGATCCATGAGGACCTCGGGGTTGAGCTGTTCTCCTCCACATTGACAGGAGCCAGTTGAGGTGGTTCGGGCACCTGGTAAGGATGCCCTCCGGCCGCCTCCCTTTGGAGGTGCTCCAGGCAAGACCAACTGGGAGGAGACCCTGGGGTAGACCCAGGATATGATGGAGTGATTACATCTCCCAACTGGCCTGGGAGCACTGGGGGATGAGCCAGGAGGAGCTGGAGGCAGTTACTGGGGAAAAGGACATCTGGTCTGCTCTGCTTGCCCTGTTGCCACTACGACCCTGACCTGGATAAGCATCTAGAAAATGGATGGATGGATAAAGTTTGTTTAGTTGAAACGCAGACAGCTCCTTCAGGCAACGTGACACACCTGACCTAATAAAGGGTAGGGAAACTCTGGGATACATTACTACTAGAAAATGAAATGTAATTGCAGGTTTTACAGACAATTTTATGTAGCTGTGGTCAGGGAAGAACCTCCATCATATCGGAAGAGGACAACAGCAACTGGCGAATATCTGGTATGATCAGCCCTATTCCAAAGACATACTACAGAAACATCTGTTCGAATAGGGCTAATTCAGAAGCAAGCTCTTAGAATTACAATGGTGCTTATAGGAGGAAGTTGGTTGATGAAATCATTGCGGTTGAGAATGAAGTTGAGAGGACGAGGGACTAGTGGTTGATGATCAAGATATCAGGTTTGTTGTAGTTCCATTTCAGGAAGTTACCCTGCATCCAGGATTTGACGTCAGCCACACAGTGGCAGTGAGCAGGGGGGGAAAGAGTTTGAATGAACGATGGACCGGTGAGAAGCCCCTTCGAGAAACAAATCCTTCGTGTTGCTAAGCAACTCAGAGGGGGATGGCTCCATACATCATTTAAGACTCCAGTGTGCACACCTGCCTGCTGTATGATGTAATGTATATTCACTTCTCCTCTGTCTTGTACTCTCTGTACTTGTTATGCTTCCACTTTGTTGTTTGATTTCATGCCCTGCTATGGTGTGAAGCCATCTGTTTACACACTGTCTTGATTAATAAAGACTCAATCATCTCTTTCTCCCGCTCTCTCTCTCTTCACTGCAACTACAAAGCATGCTGGCGTGCTGAGACAAGTTCATTCAAGAATTGACCCCCCTAAAGAGCAACATACCAGATGGCTACATGCAAAGCATATGCTGTCATAAACTATGCAATAATGCAGTGATGGGAGCAGATTTCCCTCACATGTATTTCCATACTGTGTCCAACCATTTCATCCAAGCTGGTCTAACATGCCAGCAGGGGTGTACAGTTATTGTTGAGGACTGATTCTGTTCGTTTGATCATCCGCCCTTCAAGTGCGATACACTTTGATGAAACTCGGGGGAGTGATGCATCTCACCACCGAGTTCCAGCTTTCAAAATTTTACCAATTGGCCCAAAGGGTGCACGTGGATGAACCTTTGCATGTTCGTCCACGTGCCACATGCAATGTCTCAGACATCACCGATTGGATTTTGACCAAATGTGGGGTTAGCGTTGCGTCTCACTGCACTGCACTACAATTACAGGTCAAAAACAAGGTTGCATACTTGCTACCGATGGAATGCGAGGTGGACTGCATCATTCGCGGGGGACGATATGTTCACCCTTGCCTTACATTTTGGTAGCCTAGCCTATTTTTTATGGTTTCCTTGTAATATCAAATGATAGTGCAAAATGCCTTTTTTACAGTCTACATTCTGAACTTTATTTCAGTTTTTATCTTTCATAGAGCTATTAAATTAAGTACACTTCATATTGCCTAAAAGACTGCTGCGTTCAATCCTCCTCTAAAATAAATGAATAAACTGATGGAAAGCGTGACTCACTCTGACATTCAGGATGTTGCTTGCGCCAATCTGGTCAGATCTGGATACACACACACACCCATGTCCATCAAAAGTATTTTTTAGCTGCTAGTGCAAACCATTACAAAACCGCTCACCCCGCTGGCACCCCTCCAATTATGTCATCCATCGACACTGTACTTTACATGTGCATCTTTTCTCATTTCCATGTTTCATTCCAGAAATATGCAGCTACATAAAGGAAAAGCAGAGCCACACATTTTTCTGCTCATGTACAGCAGTCATATTCTGGCATACTTTACCTTGCATGCTGACATAAACTTCATATGTGACATGTTTCAAAACTTGAGCTGCTGTAACAACTCATGCAGTGCAACATGTTGATGAAAAAAAAATCAGTGTCAGTAGGAAAAAAGCCTCCCTTCCTTGCTGACAGAATGTAGAAAATGTGAGCATCTACTTGTCTTCTTTCCTGGATATGCTGCTGGCAGACTTGGCACAATAAAGCATAGATTTGAGAGCATGTATATAATGCCTTTCCACTGGTTACAATTTCATTTCATCATCATAAGCAATTGATTGTCAGCTTCTATTTTCTCTTTCATCAAAATCTTTGATGTGGAAGGGCGATGACTGTCGCCAGATAACTGCAAGAGGCTTTATCTCTCTGCTCAGTGGTAGTTTTGAAGGAAATAAAGAAAATCAACTCATTGCATTGAGCCTTTCTATCTACATCTCTAATAAAGCCGGTCTTTCGCCTCAAATTAAGGCTTTCATATAACCCAACATTGTGTGCCCTTGTGTGTAGACGCATGCCTGCTCTTATTTATGTGAGTCTATGTCCATTTTGTGTATGTGAGACAGAGAGTGAGAGACACACACACACACACACACACACACACTCTTTCTACATTTAGCTCTTCCTCCAAACTCCATTATCTGCCAGAGGAAGCCTAATCTGTTAGACACTTACAGTAGTGTGCAGACTAGAAGTATGCGGGAACTGCTTGGACAGGCCTCAACTATCTGCTGCCAAAACCAATCCGAGCCTGCTTGGGAGTTCAGGAGGTACAGAAGAGAATGAGCCAACCTAAAAAACAGTGAATTGTTGCAGAGTGAAAGCAAGAGAGAGAGAGAGTAAGCGAGGGAGTAGTTGAGTGTGAATGTATATGCTGAATGTTTTCCTGATTATCCGATTGTCCCATTGTTATTGCACACATTTAGCCTCCTGTTACCCAGAGGGGGGTGTTAGGTTCAAGTGATTCCATATTGTGTATCGTCAAGTTGGGCAGTGCAGGCAGGTCTGCTCTGCTGTGCTTACCAGGGAATAACGATCATTGACATTGAGAGTCACCTGGAGAAAGCACAAGACCTAACAGGTGTCGCTGCGTCTACACTGAGGTTTCAATGATGACACACCATGGGAGATGAAAAGTATGCCTCTCTGCCATTTGAAATGAACTGTTTTCTTTAACTTATGTACGCACAGGGATGTGGTGGAGGGTAAACTGACATAAATCTTTGACATAAAGCACAGTAGTAGTATCAAATTGATGTAAATTATGTGACAAAAGCTTCTTTTAAAGAAAAAAAAAGCATAAAATAAAAGTAGCATTGTTTTTTTATATATTGTTATATATAAAATATACAATATTTTATATATTGTTTGATGATATTGTTTGGGGGACATAGTTTACCCACTTTTTAATTTTTTTTTTTACCATTACGTCACTGTGTATGCAAGTGAGTATGTACTGTACATATGACATGGCTATGCTGGCCTCTTCCTCCCCTGCCTCTGTTCCCTAGCCCTTGTCTCTCTCTCTCCCTCTGCCTCTCTCTCTCTCTTCCTTGCAGGTTGGTGGGCGTGTCACTGAGGGCTCCCATGCTGCCAGTACTGCTCAGATGTTCCCCATTGCCTAATCACCAGTGTATATATATGCTCTGCCCGCACCATGCTCCAGTGCTAGTTTGTCATCTTGTGTGTTTGCCTAGTTCCAGTCTGTTAGTCCCTGCCTCCAGCCTCGTCTGCTTTTGGGTCTGCTTGGACTCAGCCTCACAACAAAACTCTGCCTGAGACCCTGAAGCTTAAATATTTCAATTTTTCGGTTTTCCTTCATTGGAGACCCTTGGTTTTGTCACCCAGCTCAGGACAGTTTTTGGAAGGATTTTAGAAGTCCTGCAAGCTCATACAGGGATTGACTTGTGCGCAATACTGGTTGAGAATGGACTACAACTTCAAGAAGAGTACAGACGCTTCAGCATCTTCTATTAAGCATCCTCTATCTGAAAATAGTAACTGGGAATGGATGGGTGTGAGAGTGTATGAGGTATGCATGTGAATGCGTTGTGTGTGTGAGTGTTTTTTGTGTGTAATGTGTTTGCAAGAGTTTGTGAGTGTGTGTTTGGTCAATACGTGCACTGTGTCGGATTATCACACTCTGGCAGTGGGTGGTCTAATACAACCATCTGTCAATCATTCTTACACAGGCTTACTGCTGTATGGAGAGGAGAAATGTAACAGATACTCCTATCTACCAAAGACACACTCACCAAACACTCGATTACACACAGTGTGTGTGTGTGTGTGTGTCTGTTTTTCTTTCTTTTCTTTTTTTTTTTTAATTGTCACTAAGTTTTTCCATTGACACATCTAGTTGTTTTAATGCTTGCGTACACACCAAAAACAGGATCACAACTTGCAGGGGATTGAAGTGAGTCACTGGTGAGAGTTACATCATCATGCAGGGGGAAACAGAACCAATAAAACAGCATGAGAGCTAAAAAATAAAGTAGGGGTCACTTATGCAACCAAACACTTATCACCAACTACAACAGCGGAGGAAAGGCAGACAAAAAAAATATTCTTGTGATTGATGTAGCTGGTTGTTTTTGGTGTGGAAGTGGTTACCTGTCAATCATGGTTGGCCTGCGGGTGGGATGATTTCACTCCTGATAAATGCGAACAGCCTGTAGGCCTACAGCATGATGCACTAGCAGCTGGTAAGTGATTAGCTATGTGTTGAGAACAGTGAGAACACAGCCAGATTCATATGACATAGGGAGATACATTCAATCAAACGCGCGTGTGGAACTGCTTGAGGAACTTCAGGCTATGTAAGCGGGTGCCTTTGCCCTTCGAGAAGCCATTCCCATCTCCCCTATTCATAACCCACTACTCACATAGTGTCCTACTTCATGCCGAACAGCTTTGCTCGCCTTTCTCCCTGTCCAAGAGTCCATGTAGAAATTATGGCGACTGATTATTACACTCGTGTGATAATGTACTCTATTCCAGCACTTGGTATTGGAGCTACTGTAGCCATCTTTACATTCAGATTCTGATTAAGCGCTCACAAGTTAGCTCATGCCACCACCATACATAGTACGCTGATAATGTACAGTAGTGGTCATTGTTGTCCCCCATCATGTATTTAACCTGCATTGATTTATACTTGCAATAGATCTTTTGTATAGTCAAATTTAATGGTCAAATTTCTCACACCTTCTGATGGAAAGAAAATAAAATTTTAATATTTGAAATAATTTCCCCTGTGTGCAGAGCTGTGCTGCAGCAGTAATTCAATATTGTAAGCAATGCATGCAGCAAACTGATGATGTTGCAATGGCTGTAACTGATTTACTCCACATACATAACCCTCTATAAGCCATTCAGTTCCCAAATCTGTTGGCTTTCTTTCATAAAAAGAATAGAATTAATAATTGATAACAGCATCGAATTGATTCTCTTATGATCGCTATGGATTATGGGTTGCTGTCCAATATACTGACAATGACGTGATAAAATAACAGATTAGTGGAGTTCAATAGTTGCATCATTGCAAAGGACAGAGAGAAAGAAAACCGTGAGAGAGAACGACTCAGCTAATGCTCTTTAGAACACCCGCACACACCCGCACGCACACACACGCACACACACGCACACACACACACAATAATTCACCATGGTCTTGGGTCAGTAGATGATCAACATTCAGACACACTAAAGCTGCCTACCGAGAGAGAGATAAA
>CABFOQ010031663.1:9626-20139 GCA_900660455.1 Gephyroberyx darwinii
TATGTGGGCCGTGGCTGCTGGATTGGAGAGCCGTTGTTATCAACAATGTGGAGATGCCGTGGATGGAACACACATTCCCATCATCGCTCCGAAAGAGAAACCTGACCTCTGTTTTACTAGAAAGGGATTCTACAGCTCAGTTCTATAGTTCTATAGTTAGAGTTTTGGTGAGTCACCTAAACATGATCATCTCTCTCTCTCTCCTGCTTACACACACACAAATATAGCCAGCTGAGCATTATACCTGGGTGGTTTCTTTAGCTTCACAGATCTATCTATCTTTAAATGCAATATCTTTAGAAATATTGCATCTATCTTTCTATGTTTAGTTTTACAGATGTCAAAACTATGCTGTATAACGTGTCCATCACTGCAAGGTTGTGGTGATGCTTGTGTCTGTGTGTACATGGGGAAATGGCTCAGTGCTTGACTAAACACGGTTTCCCGCCACATGGCCATCTGCTGTGCCTGTGGCTGCCTCATCATCTCCCACTTGAATTCTGCTGTTAAGCTTTCTGCTGCTCCTCCTCCCTGTATACTTTCTCCATGGCTTCCAGACACTTCATGAAGCTCTCTATCATGGTGTTAGACACCAACTCCATTTTTGACTTTTTGTGGGAGGTTGCAGAATCTGAAAGATTTTTCATTGTTTTGGCTAATTACAGATACAGATCTTTACATATAACACATTTCTTTCCCAAATAAATAAAATGACAATAAAAAAACAACCACAAGAATAGCTTTCAGATAGAAAAATTAGGCCTATAAACTATCATAAAATTCATGTTAATAAATAAGTAAATCAAAGGTGCAAAAACAAATTCAAGTAAATTAAACAACTCCTAACCATATTAGAAAGTGCTTAGGATACAGTCACAAATACAGACATTTATTATTTATTTTACCTATCTAATAATAATAATAATAATAATAATAATAATAATAATAATAATAAAAAGAAGAAGAAGAAGAAGAAGAAGAAGAAGAAGAAGAAGACGATAATATATATAGATAGATTATTGGGCTAGAGCCATAACCAATAATCTATTACAGTAATTAGAACTATTGTCAACTCCCACTCAACAAGCTTATGCACCACGTTTACTTTAGCCAATAAAGAGGAAAACTGGACATTAAATACTGAAATAACATTTAGATAAGTTGTAAAAGTGCTCTATGCTGTAGAAATGTGCTTAGTTGTGAGACTGAAAAACTGAAGGCTCAGCTGTCCTTCACTGACATCTAGCGGTGGTGATATGCAACTGCAGAACATTTTTGATGATTTTCTGCACAATTCCATAACATAACTCCTCTATTTTTCGTGGCACAGGCCATTTTCTATGATACACCAGGGGGACTAATTGTTTAGTTGTTTTCATCTTCGCCTGTATTTCAACTACAAAACTGGTTTTATATTCCGTTCTAACTGGCATTAAAAAGTCTCAAATTTAACATGATAAAACATGCAGACAACCTGTCTGGTCCTTCTTGCTGGAATAGCACTAGTGGCTGGTTTGTCTATGGGCCTCCCTAAAACCTAGTCTCAATCTCAGACCTATAAACTGCACCAGAATATGCAGCTTGATGTGATATTAACATGGTTTTTGTTACCTGATAAGAAAAGCGTAAATGCAATTTTAAATAACTGCTCTTTCAAATAGAAGATACTACCAGTATGGATTTCAGTTGATGCTATGCAGTCTGTATGTGTTTCAAAACTGACTTTACAATTCAGTTTTTACCATTAGATTTTACTAATCCTGTTTCCCATTGAAATTGGAGTTAACTCATTCAGATAGAACCTTATAGAACCAAACAAGAATGCATCTGATAGTGACTTGTCTGATGAGGATAAATGGGAAACTAAAAAATTCATTGATAGCATTGTGCATCATGTTAAAAAAGCTGGGAAATGAACTCCTGTGAGTCTTATTTGATTGTGCAACATCAAGCACACAGCTCACCTCAAACTGTAAAGATGTTCTCTGTTTTTGTGTTCTTGAGAAGTTCATTCTCTCAAAGAAAACTTGGGAAGAACGTTCTCCACAAGGACACAAGTATCGACCTAGCATTCTTGGATTTTATTATCACCTTGTGTCTATAGGTTGTGAACCCACACCTGACAGCAATCACCTGAATGTCCACAAGAAAATAGGGTGCCAGCCAAGACAGGTCAAGCTTTTGGCAAAAACTCTTGATGTGTCAATACGTATCAAGCCTGTCAATTTTAAAGGACAACCATTGCTGTCGCTGGGCAGCTGCTAAATGTGTCTGCTGCCCTGTGAGTTTCTCAGTGTACCCTATATGTAGTGGAGGAGAAGGACAGGCTTTCACACAAGCCTCTCCTACATGGGAGTGCTGCCAGGGTGAACCCATTGACTTCTTTCTCTGTGTCTGTCTCTGTCTGCTCCTCCTGTCTGCCCTCTGGATATAACATTTCACAGCCTCTTTACACTGTGCTGATTACGAAGGAGAGATAGAAGAGGAGTAGGAGGAAGAGATAAGGATGACAATGTAATATGAAGTACAAAAAAAGGATATGTTTAACTGGTTAAGAGGGGGGATAGAAATGAGAAGATGAAGTGAAAAAAACAGACATAGGCCTACACAAAAAAGGTTTCTTTATTGGTTGTGTCAGAGTGGTTGGGCCCTCAAAATAGGGCTTGACCAAATATGAATGGGCTGAGCTTCTCCACATTAGTGTGTGGGTGTTTGGGTGGGAGGTCAATAGGTGGGGCTAGGCCCTCGGCTTTGGTTGACTGGTCATTCATTCCATCCCATGCATGGGACAGTGTTGCCCTGTCGTTTTATCAGACAGGAGACAATTTGCTGCAAATGGCCCATCTACAATGGGAGTGACACAATGTCCCCTGTTGGAATGGACTTCAGGTGAAGGTGGGTAAGAGGATGGATAGCTGTATGGGAGGAAAGGATGGAGGCGTTTGGGGATAAGGGGGAACAGTCTCTTTTTTTGCTTCCTCATGGAGCCTCCAGAGCAGGATTACTTCTTGGCTTTGCCCTGGGCGGCCACGGCCTCCATGGCCTTCTTTACGGTTTCCTCGTCACCCAGGAAAGCCATGGGCTTAACAGGCTTCAGGTTTGCATCCAGCTCGTAGACAATTGGGATTCCCGTGGGCAGGTTCAGCTCCATGATGGCAGCATCAGACATGCCTGGAAAGACAGGCAGACAGACGGAGCGGGTAGATCATGGTAGACATTTTACTCATTTGTTTTGTTCACACAGCACTTTGTAATTTTGTTAAGAAAAGTGTTGCATACTATGATGATTCTGATTATAACAACAAGCTTGAGTTGCTACTCTCAGTCATCCTCTTCCACATCCGGCCACTCCTTGAATGTACAACCTTTCAACAGAAGGGTCGAGTCTGTAACAGGAACCAGGCTCATGACCTTTCCACAGTCTCTGAGCTCTGGTGCTACAGATCCTGCTATTTTTAGACACACTGTAATCCACGAGTGTGTCTGTTTCTGTGTCTGTATGTAGTGACAAGTCTGACTGTGATTATTTAGGTACATAAGCCACTTTACCGAAACAATTTTCAGACCGAAATCTTGATTGATACTTGATTGTTTTGCTAGAATTCGATCGATTGTCGGTTAGACTTTCATTTTAACTAAGTGTGTGAACAATCACCCCTAGCTATTACTGGAGCAGCAGATGGCATATTTCTCATGAAACATGACCTCTGACCTTTCTACTCTGTCATTTTTCCAAGAGCACACCTCATAACCTCAGTCCAGTATGTAAGTCTAGCCCCTTTACTCTCATCAGTGTCCGTCTTCAAACTACAATGCTCACCCTCTAAGTGCTTGACGATGCCTCGGAGACTGTTGCCGTGGGCGGCGATGATGACGTTCTTTCCGGCCTTGATCTCAGGAGCGATGACCTCATTCCAGAAAGGCAGGGCGCGGGCGATGGTGTCCTTCAGAGACTCGCATGTAGGCAGCTCACCAGCCTTCAGGCCCTTGTAACGCCTTGACTGGTGGTAGTATGGAACAGCAGAGGGCGGGTTTATTACCACAACAGCAGCGCTCGACAAGTGTTATGTAACTGACTGTTAAGGCTACTGAGCAACTGAAAAGTAGTGAAATACACAACAAAATGAATAGTTGCTTTATGTTTTATACTAGTTTCTAGTTGCAATTCGATGAACTTGATTGAATTTATTATGAATTTTGCAACACATTGCAAGATTTAAGATCCAGACAGGATCAGTAACTTCACCTTACATTCATGTATCGCACAACCTAACTTCTCCCTTGGTTTCCGTTATCTCACCTCACTGATGATTTTGGTGTAGGCGTGGTCCTTGTCCATGGGGGGAGGGGGGATGTCGAAGGAGCGACGCCAGATCTTGACCTGCTCCTCACCGTGCTTTTCAGCCGTCTCGGCCTTGTTGAGACCAGTCAGGCCTCCATAGTGGCGCTCGTTCAGGCGCCAGGTACGGATAACAGGCAGCCACATCTGGTCTGTGCCCTCCATGATGGTCCACAGTGTCTTGATGGCACGCTTCAGCACGGAGGTGTAGCACACATCAAACTTCATGCCGGCGTCCTTGATGGCCTGGGCACCACGCTTGGCCTCCTCCATACCCTTCTCACTGAGGTCAGCATCGAACCAGCCGCAGAAGCGGTTCTCTTGGTTCCAGGCACTCTCGCCGTGGCGAACAATAACCAAACGATGGACGGCAGCCATGTTTACAGTTCTCCTGAGGCAAGTTCACCTTTAACCAAACACACAAGATGCAGCCTTGTGGTGCTGACCAACAGTGAGCCCCAAGCCGACATGCCCCGCTCTTTTTATAGCAGCCTGGAATGTGGGTATGCGTCGCAGACAGGCCTCCCTCACGTTCCACCTGTGAGGAGCCCTCATCCACTGATGGACAACCAGACCCAGCAAATAGGAGCAGACCTCTGGTGTGCTGGTGGTGCATGTCCTGGCTGGGAAGGGCAGGGGTCAAAGATTGAGTCAAAATAGCAACATGACTTTTAAACTGAGAGCTGCAGAATAAAAGTGTAAAGATCAGAGTTGGCTGCAGTGAGGTGCTCCACTCTCTGTTCTGAGATGAACAACTTCATCACTGACAGAGAGATTTAGCACCTTATAATGTGGCTACAGTATATGTTTAGGGAATAGATAACTATGGAACATGTGACACATACAGAGCCATTCTGTTTCAGCATTGCGCAACAGGTATGTTGCCAAAACACAGCTGAATACCAAACAGGCTAGAGTACAATAATGTCTTGCATTCACACATGCATCTACTAGTACTAGTAATACTAGTTAGTATATATAGTTTATACAAAGGTTTATACAAAGGAAGATATCAATTAAAAACAGGTTATAGGAGAATAAAACAGTAAAATACAACAGGAATAACGTAGGTATAAAAGAAACAAGTACACATAAGAATGTACATAAGAAAGTACAAAAAATGTTTTATGAAAATATTGAAAAGTGGACACTAGTTTTACCATCCTACGCTCCTCAGGCAGAATATTGCAAAGCCGAGGGGCCCAGATGATCTTTGATGGTTTGCCTAGACCTTGGGATAGCCTCGAGGCCCCTGCCCAAGGATGTTAGACTTCACACTGGCTCATAAGGGACCTAGCTAAACCTAGAAAGTCATCAGATTAAATGTTAAAACTAATTCTAAAACAGCCACTGAATTTAAAGAAGTGTTATGTCATCCCATCACCTCTAGGAGTTGCTCTGATACCACTTCATAACACACTCCAGGGACCATACAGGTACACAGATGCTCTGTAAATACTGGGCAAGCCTGGTGATTTTTCTCATAAAAGGTGTTTAGTGGGGAAAATTAGAGATATATAAATGTACATACATGACATCTTGTTAGCATGTGTTAGCCTGTGTAACAAGCTGACTGCAAACATGAAGTTGGAACTGCTGTTTTGTGACAGGAAATTGTCCTGCACCAATGTCACAAAACATATTCTTGTACTGTACATCTTAGGATATCCTGTTGAGAAACATAGTATTCTACCCTAAAGAGAATATAGTAGGCCCGTCTGAAGTTACTATGTCCACAGTTTAAGCCAAGAATACAGTATTCTGCAGTACCCCTGATGGAATTGAATGTGGGTATACAACAACTTATTGAAACGGACTCCACCATCTATTTTAGCTCTACAGTACAGAGGTGAAAGTGCTGATTAAGCATGAAAGAGCCAAAGCTGAGCCTTAAAGCTAACGTCAATGCCCCTATCAACCATATAACGAAAAAAAGAGAAATACAATATTAATGGAAGTCCGGGCATCACGCCAGCCTGTATCACATGCTTAGAATGGGGTTAGGTTATTGCACTGTAGAGATGGGGTGACACTGGGCGGTGCTGCAGTAAGAACCAAGCTAGGTGTGCCTGGTAGTGTCTGGGCCGTTCTGGTGCTATGGGAAATGGACTACGTGCCACACCTTGTTGTATCCAGCTGATGACGATGCTGAGACCATCATGGTTTTCTTATATAAAAATGAATATACTGAGCAGGTGATATTTCTTGCACTTTTATAGAATTGCTTGCAGCATGGTGGTGGGCGGTGGTGCTGCCCTGCTAACCCTGCCAGTGTGTTTTATGAATAACCCGCTACATTTCTTACTGTCGTTTCTTTTGACTCGGCTAACACCAAATCCAGTCCTAGTTTGGGGCTTTTGAATTCCTGCCTCAACCCCATAACCTGCTCTTTGAGACAGCTTTCCATTCAGCCTGGCAAGCGTTTAGATACAGAGTGCTGTTTTAATCATTCTCTACATACCTACACCTGTAGCCTTTCCCCATCCCAAACCCTTTTTGATGCCACAATTATTACCTCCATCACCACTGTCAATCCTAGACAAGAGATGCATCCTGCCATGTTATCAATGTGTATGCAGCCTACTGCCAGGGTGTTTTAAATTCCCATGTTGTGAGCTATATTTATTATGTGTGGGTGTGTTTCTATCTATATGTTGGAAATAGGCTTTAACTAGACTGTTGATGGTCTGATACACTTAAGAAATAGATGTGTGGCACTGAGCCAAATACATTTCCATGTCCAGAAATACAACATGGAGATCTCTCTCCTCTTGTTTGGGTGATGTAATTTACTTGCTGTGTTGTGTGGTATACTGTGAGGCAAAGCCATGTAATGCCTGTATGTTAGAAGTAGGACATAATCAATATCTGCAGTGACAGGGAGTTGACGAAGACCATGTTTTGTATTCTGGCTGCTGAGTATTGAATAAGTTGGATATTTCTGAGTGTGTATTTCTGCCGACTGGGATGTATTGCTTTGTAGCAATCAATTCTGGAAATGCACAGATCAGCTATTCTAGTCAGTAAAGGAGGAGAAATGCTTAATCCTGGAGAAATTACTGGGTTTAAAATATGGACCTGCTTGATATGATTAGAAAAATAGACGTCTGGATCAAAAATAACAGGAATAGGAAGACTGAGCACTAGAGAGTACTACAGACAGACAGACAGACAGATAGATAGATAGATAGATAGATAGATAGATAGATAGATAGATAGATAGATAGATAGATAGATAGATAGATAGATAGATAGATAGATAGATAGATAGATAGATAGATAGATAGATAGATAGATAGATAGATAGATAGATAGATAGATAGATAGATAGATAGATAGATAGACAGACAGACAGACAGACAGACAGACAGACATTGTAAGAAAATAATGATCATATTATTATTGAATCATTACTGTATGTTTGCAAATGTAGACTAGGGTGGTGAACATGTGCAGCTGCAGCCATACTGTACGCCACGCAGCTATAGACTGTTACATTATATAAGTAAAGCGATACGTGCGACCTGCTGTCCACATGCTTTTGTGCTGTATGACAGCCTCTGATGCCCGTGTGCAATGTGCGTCAGTATGTAATGTTTCTTTAAGTTGTCAATATGCCCCAAGGTCATACTTGTGTCTGACAAATGAAAAGATTCTGATTCTGTTCTTATGATTGTTTCTGATATATGTGGGAAAAATGGGTTGGTACACTTTGAGAAAGAAAGGAAACAGAGTTCATGATGATCACAAAACATGAACAGTTCATAATGTTATGCCGTATATATTTATATAAAGTAAAAATATTTTTATCAGTGCAGGCCACAAGGGTTTGTGTAGGAGCTGTCTTGCCTTTTTTTGCATTGTCATGTTGTTCTGTTAATTCCCTAACAAGAGAAACAGTCTTCTCCTCTTTCATCTGCAGCACAGACACCATGACAGGTCAATTATACAGTTGCTGACACACACTTGCTTTTCCTCTGTGGCCGGAGTTTGTGTGCATCTTTGTGTAGTGTGTGTGTGTGTGTGTGTGTGTGTGTGTGTGTGTAACTCCTCAGCATATTAGGTTGTACCATGTTTGTATGGTGTGTTTTTTTTCCTTGCTGATGCAGCAAAGGCCCCCCTACACTTCGAGACGGTTCTGTGCCTAAACCGAAGGGAGGCAGGCAGAGGGAGGTGGGGGACATCAGTGAGAACTGGGACTCTGCTGCAGGCTGAGTCATCCTAACTGTTGTGCTCACCAAACCCCCTGTGCACTCCTTTCACAATCTGGAGTATCAGGTCGATTTTCCAAGAGGCGAGAGGCTCACATGGACTGGTGGAGCTGGACTGAAGCAGGGAGACCAGCCCATTGCTCTTCTCAGAGCTAAAAAAAAAGTCCATCTGTGGTTCTTTATTGGGTCACTGATGATGCCCCCACCAGACTGGGGGATATTTACCTTTATTTTTTGGTGCAACGAGTCGATGCAAGGTGTGCAGCACCCTGACCAAAGTGAGATCAACGGTCCAATAGGATCGCGATCAAACCCAAGACTGCACAAGTTAGAGATGATTTGATGAGCTAGAAATGTAGGCTAAAAATACAAATAATTGTGAGGTAGGCCATGACAGTAAGGGCCTTTGTGATTTATATGATGAGCAGTAAGGTAATACAGAGGTATGCCATTTTACAACTACAGATTGTTTCATGAACAATGCACAAGGGAACTTTTATTACTCTTATCAAGTTCAAGACAGAATCTTATTGAAACTGACTGAGCACCACAAGATGAGACTGTGATGGCGTTCATGCAACCTGGATGCCATTCAGTTGGGTTGATTGATTGATTTAGAGATAGTTCTAATATGTTTCACCCTCAGCAAGGTAAGGTGAAGAAACTAGCATCACACAGACCACAGAAGGACATCAGACCTCCCCAACATGTAACTCCTTACATTTTGTTGGTGAGAGCATTTATCATTGCAGGGCTTTTGAGGTCATGGGTGTAGTTTTCCTCTCCACCAAAGGGGGAGGTGCTGTGTCACAGTTCAGCCCTGTAAGTGATTTTTTTTGTCTACTGTGAAATCAGGACAGCTCTCCCTTCTCCTGCAGTGACAGTGGCAGGGCCTGCATTCAACCTAGTTTTAACAGCAAAAAAAATTCAAACCCTCTTGTTTTTGAGTCCTCTTGCCTGTGGTCCATCTGAACAGAGGAAGTTTTCTATTAGAGTTGCGAGTGTTGTGATGAGTTGTGGTTACTTGTTTATATGTATTAATTTCCTTTGTTGCACTGTAAAACACTCTGTTCTGTTAAAAGTTCTTCATTGAGAAATTGTATTTGAAGGTTAATGTCCATGCCAAATACAGGACAAGATAAATAGAAACATGCAGCATCCTACCTTCTGCAACCTCTTCCTACCCGCCTTTACTCATCTCTGTCTCTCTCTCTCTCTCTCTCTCTCTCTCTCTCTCCCTCTCATACTCCTCCCTATTTTGCCTCCCTCTCTGATCCCTTACCATTGCAGTGTAAGCCTATCGATCCTGCACTGTCAGAGTTTGGGGAAAGCGCTTGCGTCAGAGCTCACCATCCTGCTATAAAAGCCGGAGCCACTGCCGCAGCAAGCAGTCCAGGCTTAAACCTGAGCCCTTCATACACCTTCACATACACACAGAAAGGCAGAGGAGAGGGAGAGCAGCCTGTCCTGACAACACACAGCCATGAGTAGCATCGGCTATGACCCTTACTACTCCACCTCATACCGACGCTGGTATGTAGAGTCTGCCCCCCGTGTGGTGGTGACCAGGGGTAGGACCCACTCTGCCTACTCCTCCCATGCTTCCCCACTATCCTCCACCCGTCTGCAGTATTCCACTCCTGGTCGGATGCTGCTCTCCTCCTCCACAGCAGCCTCATCCTCCTCCCTGGAGCTGGAGCTCAGCCAGGCGGCCCAGATCAGCTCTGAATTTCGCACTGTGCGCTCACAGGAGCGAGTCCAGCTGCAGGATCTCAACGACCGCTTCGCCGGCTTCATCGAACGTGTGCGGGAGCTGGAGCAGCAGAACCGAGCCCTGGAAGCAGAACTGCTACTGCTGAGGCAGAGGCACTCTGAGCCATCCCGCCTGCGAGCGTTGTATGAGAAAGAGGCCCGCGCCCTAAGGGCAGCTGTGGATGAGGCCAGGGCAGAGCAGCAGGGGGCC